>PNEQ01010491.1:0-10596 GCA_003012365.1 Medauroidea extradentata | reverse complement strand
TTCACCCCTTTTCACCCCCTTAGAGGTCGAATTTCGAAAAATCCCTTCTTAGTGCTCGCCTACGACCTGAAGGGAACCCCCACAAAAAATTTCACGATTCTAGGTCCAGTGGTTTGGGCTGCAGTTTGATATGTCAGTCAGTCAGTCAGTCAGTCAGTCAATCAGTCACCTTTCATTTTTATATATATAGATAAGCAATGATTTATTAAAAATACTTGCAAAAAAAGTAAAACATACTTTGTGACTGTGAATTAATATTACGCAGCACTTGTTTGAAGCAATACTTCATGAAGAATTTCTTTAAGTTGCCACAAGATGCAGTATAATGTGTGCAGTACAAGTTTGCCTAATTTTGACAGTTCTCTCAGAGAAATATCCTGGTAAAACTCTATTGTTTTGACCTTTAAACCATCCTGACTTTCTTGAAAAAATTGGTTTCCTGTAATCCTGTTTAAGATGCCCTTCTCAGAAGAGAACTGTCCAAATAAGGTGAACTTGTATTGTACAGACTATACTTTCTGGCACAATAATTTTAAAACCATACTTAAGCATGCATATAAGTAGCACTTACTTCAAGTATTGTTCACACCACTATTATGAATTCCGTCCTTAAGTATGTAAAAATCTGTGTTTGCATGCGTAAAAACACACACATTTATCAGGCACTCGATTAAAAATTTCTAAAATGCGCCTCAGTACAGACGAAAATGCACGTGAAGCATGTAAGTTGAAAATATTTTGCAAAGAGAAACAGCGCCAACTGCATCTCGAAACATGGGAGACAACTGCGACATGCAACAGTAGCGTCTCTATGGCATACGAGATTCCTAACAAGTGAAAATATAATGCGGAGATATCGAATCCAACTGTCATATCAAGATATTTGAAGTACCAAGATATTTGGTGTAGCAAGATACGTTGCATAGTAAGATGTTTGGTGTTGTAGTAAGATACTTGATGTAAGATATTTGGCGCAGCAAGATATTAGATGTACAATATTTGGTGCTGTAGTAAGATATTTGATGTAAGATATTTGGCGTAGTACATAATTTGGCGTTGTACGATATTTGGTGTTGTGAGATATTTGACGTAGCAAGATAGATACTAGGTGTGGCAAGATACTAGGTGTAGCCAGGTAAGATACTAGGTGCATGTAAGTACGCCTTGTGAAGAAATGCGGCAGATGTCCGCCAGGTGGCGCGTGCCTCTTGACAGATCGATTCAGCGTGTTTATCTTGGCCCTGACAGGCTGTGTGGGGAAGGAGGGATGGGACTGCTCTACCGGTCCAGCATAGAACCCTCCTACCTGCTCGTCATTACCGGCCCCAAAGTCCGGCGGTCTTGCACGCGATGTGGGGGAAGGGCCAGAGAGCGAATTTACGGCTTCAATTAACATCCCTTACCGACCGGCCGCCGCCTTGGAGGCCGACCAACGAGCACTCAAATGCTCCAGGGCTTTCAACCCCCAACCAACCACCCTCCCCCACCACTTTCTCTGAACACCTTCTCAAGGCACGTCTCGAGGCCTCTGGCACAAACGATGGTTGTTGGTGTTCGCGACAGTTGAAGAGCACGTTACCAAATTAGTGGCACGAAAGCACTTGTAAGTCTCATCTCCGGTGGTTGTTGTTAATAATCTAGATAATCAACTTTCAAGTACAACCGAGCAATCAAATTGCAGTATACTTATATGTTATGTTTAATGCTAACATAAGAACATTAACAAGCATCACTTTATTTCTAATTTCCTCAAACACAAAAGCATAACAATAAATTCTGGTCCAAGTGCAGGTATCAAATTATTTCATCCACCTATAACCTGCAACTGTGTACAACATTCTGTTGTGCCAATAAATGCTACGCATAACAACCGTTAACAACTCTATCGACAATCCTACAATTGTTCATTTTACACTGACACTTTAAATATCGCAACTTTAAACCGTAAGAAAGCACGAATTTTAAGTTACCACGATTAACACTATAATTTTTGCACAGTTACTAAAATATTCGCACCTCCATTGCTCTTGAAGATTGTTTTATGCTGACACTAATATTTGTTTTTATGAGAAGTTTGATGCAGCCAAAACCTCAAATGCGCCTCCCTTGAAAGAAAGAAAAAAAACGACAAAATATTGTGACTAAGTTTTGCTATCATACAATTTGCTCTAGTGTTGCTTCTACAGCCGGAAAACATTTTCGTAATAGCGGAATAATTCTTCTAAACTAATTAAATAAAACACAATAAATACACTGCGATTTTATAGCAGTCATTTCTGCACGAACAAGTGCTTTCCTTCATCCGATGTACAACTAAGATCTGAAGATCAACTGAATCTGAATCTACGAGACTTCAACCGGCGAACCAGTACTCTACGGAAGGTAAATGTTTAGACAAATATGGATTATTTGGAAGAAAATTTGGGCGTCAATTTAAAGCATATTTTATGCATATTCTAAACTTCTAAAATTAATTCACTCAAGAAAACAAACTGGCCGCGCGACGGCCAAGTCGAGTGCAGAAGTAGGAACACGTAGAAAAAGCGCGTTCGCACTACACTTACACCGCCAAATCGAGAAAACAGGCGTGAGTGAGAGTGCGTAAGAGCGCGTTTGTGTATGTGTGTATGTTTGTATACATACGGTCAGGGTGTAATATTGGCGTACATGGAGCAACAAAACAAAATTATTTAAATGTTAGGTATGGTTGTAAAATGTACGTTAAGGGGCCCGCCTCGTGGCACATGTGTTTGTGTGAGTGAGGTATGGTGCTAAGGGCGACGTCGTATGGACCATACAACGGTGCGTCGCCTCTACGCTTAAGGCGTGCAGTATTCGCGAAAAAACTAATTTCCTATGTGACTTTAAGTGGTGACCCTATTGTTTTATTTACGAAATCACTTTACTAAAGTCCAATGCACTGCCCTTAAGTGGTTTCACATGTATTCTCCTAGTATATTTTCCGTTATAGCAGCCTGAAAACCCCGTTTTAACCCATTTTGACGTCCCCTAAAAGGGGATTTCTAATACATGTGTTGTCTTGAAAGTACATAAGGGCAGTCGTCTGAAGTGTGTGTTCTTTTCGTAGAGAAACGGCGTGAACACACGTGTATTAGTTTCGGTGTAAAACTATTTCTTCAAACACGCTGCAGTGTGATTTTATGGCAACGAGGTGGGCCCCTTAAGTGCGTACATGGTTATTTTTCCGAGTATTACAGTGTAAACAGAAATCCTGACGAAACTGAAACAATGACTGCCCACGCCGCCTGTCTCAAGTCTGAGGCTGAGTGGTAAGGTTGCACAGTAGAGAGGAACGGAAGGCTGAGAGTGGAGGAGGCACCAACTCCAGTTTACGATCAGATTTACGTGCCAGTTTACGTTCTGATCCATCTACTTCATTCCAATAGCGGAGGACTTTAAGATGTCATAAACTTTCACTACAAAGGTAGTAACTGCAGCTTTCAATGCTGCGCAGGAAAAAAATTAATGAAATCTAGCAGCAGCCGGCGCGTTCGTGCAACTTGAAAGCTATAAACACCACGAAAACCTTATGACCTGCCGGGAACCTAAACTATAATAACAACAGTATGAGCACCTTAGCGTACTTTGAGCGTCGTGTCGTTGAATCGTTAGTGTCAGTTTCATTTAAAAGGAATGTTGACAGCACTTGTTCTCACTTGCAAAGCAACAAATTATGTGACGTGTTGTTACGTTGGCGATTTTGCAATGGCTACAGAACATTGAGAGTCACGGCATAATTTGGCAGTTTAAAGATACAATTTAGTTACTACGTGTTTATTTTACAGTAACAACCATTTTATACGTAACATTTCACAAAAAAAAAGTAGTACAACATTTGTATTAGAATTACAGTGCAACCAGAAATCCTGACGTCCTGACAAACTACATTAAAGGGTCCGCTCTACCGGCACTTGAAATATGTTGCAGCGAGTCGCTATTATTAATTTTTAAGTCCAAACTACTTAACCGTTACGAGCGGAAAGATACGAATTGGCTGAAAATAGAAATTTTACAGGGCTAATTGTAGTGCTCACTCTATCCCGAACCGTCTATATACCTTACAAACTCAGCTTATCTCGGGACGTTTATGCGTGTTTTTTCACTACGGTTTTTACACATTCTCTACAATTAAATAATGTTTGCACGTTCCCTTTAGTTGTAAATATATGACATTTAATTTGGTTGATTGTACGAGAACTAGCGCGAAAAGCTTTCGGGACAAATACAAGGGCTGTGTTCGATTTGCGCGCCTAAGGATCCTTGCCAGACTTCAAAGTCATACACTCTTGTTTCTACAGATTTTGCAATAGTTTTTTTTTTAAGCTTAAACCAAAGCAGATATCAAAAATCTGTTTGGCAGTTTTGTTTAAATGGATTTTGCTTCGACCGTTATTTTTTCCAAACAAGAAATTATACAGTTTCGACTAAAAAGTCAGTGAACCAGAATTTCGATAGTTACATAACTTAAACCTTAGTATCTACTTACTGCCTTTCAAAAAATCAGCCAACACGGAGAAGATAATTTTAAACAAAACTACCAAACATATTTTTGATATCCTGCTCTCGTTTAGACGTAAAACATTAATATCGCTACAAGGTATAAACAAGAGGGCATGGCCTTACAAGGAGCCCTCAAGGAGAAGCGTCTCGCTCATAGAAGCTATGATGCGCGTTGTATGTGAGCAGCAGTCAGCCTTATATCCCGCACACTTCCAGGTCCCGATCTTGCTCGCTGTAGTCCAATAGCACGCAAAGTACACCTAACAATATTATATTACTGCACGTGTCGAAATTTTAGCCACGTTCAATATGTTTACTCTCTTTAATGGCATACTACAGGTACAGCAAAAGTTAAACGTGGGGTCTTTTATCATTCGTGGGAAAAGACAGTTTTCCCAGAACAGTCATTTACGAAAATATGGGTACATGCACAAACACAGACATTACAGAAAACGTTTTTTTTTTCGAGCCATTACATTTATTCAAGTTGCATTATCAAAACTTTATTTTTGACATACGACATATTCTTGATATACTGCTTGACATAATAATGGAATCTTTCATTAATTTTTCATGCAGAATCATTGCATTGGTTAGCTTTCAAGAATGATTACAAGTTCAACATGTAACTCTACTATGATCTTTTCAAAAGTATTCACAAATATCTTCTACGCCTCAACATTGCAACATTTACAAAAAAAAATTAGAACAGAAAATCAATAAATAAAATTTAGCATCTAGCTCTCCCACTTAAAGCCCTTGAAGAAGCATCGCGGACTTAACATTGCACATGTCGCTGTTAGAATTCACGGCAAAGGGAACATATTAACCCTAGATATAACGTCTCCAGGTAAGCGCACGAGCCCTAGACCTGATTTCACAAAATGCCCACTGCTTCATGAAGATAACGGGCACATTGCACTAAACTCGAATGTGCCTAGTTTTGTTGTTACTTACGGGTGTAATCTAACACGCGCTTAAAATGCGTTGCAGTGTGTTCTTAAGTACGTTTTTTACTAAACTATTCCACATGTGCCCAATGTGTCAATTAACGAAAACAAAATAAATGCACTTCAAACGATGGTGGAAAGAGTAGTTTCAGAGTATCACGTTATTTCAGAGTCCCTCTAAACAACTGAGAACATGCTTTTACAACGTGTCATATCTCAAAAACTACTAACGGGATTCGTGTGAAACAACTCTAGAAACTAGCAATGGACTTTGCTTAAAACTTTTAATCAAAAAAGAGACGAGGTCACCACTAAAATTGTAAGTCAGGCGGGTGATCGGCGATACCACTGCACGCAGTTTCAGTGTCTTGCGGTAGAGGTGATACCTCACCAGACGAGCCGGTCAACATCGCCCTTGGCGACGTACCTCCCTCCCCCCCCCCCCCACAAACACACGTCCAGTAGGAACTAGCGAGGGGACTATTCTCTGGCAAACGCAGGACGGGAACCCACACGGCATGCCGCCGCAGTTGGGCGTTCCAAGAAAAGTTGAGGAGATAAAATCAGTTCTAGGAGGGCAGGAAAATGTAAGAGATGAGAGGAGAGAGAGGTGGCGAAGTCTAAGGGCGACTAACAAGTTCATTTAAACTGCCGCCAGCCAACTAGCAGGAAGAGAGTGAGAGGGGAGGCTGGCAAACACTCCGGGATGTTGGCGCGACGCTCGAGTGGGGACGCTTTACAAACTCCCCTGGCGCTGCTCGGGATAAGGCAGTCCTCTCCAAGACACTCCGCCCTCCTTCTATCAGAGCCTTCACAAACTATGTTAATGAACCCACTTGATCCGCGAGTTACTGCAATAGTTCTAGTCCCAGGTTATTCCAGCGTTGCTGCTCAGTAAACTCAGCTCACAGGTGCCTCCAGCACCTTCCTGGTTCACAAATACCGAGGTCAGCCCCCGCCCTCACCTTCAGAGAAATCATCGCATGGTGTACGGACGGTGATGTAACATGTAACACGTATTTTTTTACGCGAAACCGTTAAACAGGGTAGTTTCCAAAATAATTCTGGTTGTTATTGCTCGTTTTGGTCATGCTTTTAGATAATTCCAAGGTAAGCTTGCATAATATACTTATTTGCAGATAAAAGCATTAAAATTGATAAGTATATTAATTTAAAAAATTTCTTATTAAATGTCATTTCGTTTCACTTTCAATGTAATGTGAAGACCACTTTATTCATGAAAGGAGTTTTTTTGTTAACCATCGGTACGCATTCTGAGGCATATGTACGTTTTTTATTTGTAACAATCCGAAAAATTAATTTACTCTGCGACACATTTAGCACGCAATTTAGACATACGTCTGAAATGATGTATGTATCTAAATCAAAGAGGAAGTTACATAAATAAGCTGCTAAGGAAACTCTTGACGCCTTATAGGGTCAGTTAGTAACCCACTTAACAATTATGACATTAATAATAGTCGGGCTAATATTCTTGAAAAACGAATTTTTTGTAAACAGGGTTTGGATACTGCCGCCAATCTAGCCTAAGATGGAACTCCATGCTGCTTGTCTGTTAATGGCAGGGATGTGCGTGTGCAGTCAGCGGATGGGGTGGAAGGTGTAAATGCGATTACACGATTGAAAACCTTAGCATCTGACTTTACGATAGCTTTCGATACATGGCTTCTTATGAAGGCGTACACAATGGCGTTGGCAAACCTGGACTCTTTTTGACTATACGTTTCCGGCAAACTCAAAACCTAGAGTCAAAGTCCAGATGGCCCTTTGCAAAGACCCGGCTGATAAGGTACGTCATAATAAAAAAAAAAATATTTCTAAGTATTGTTTATTTCGCATTACTGAAATTTCTTGAAAGCGTTTACAGTTGTGTCTAAATGCATTTAGAAAACCTTGTAAATAATGAACTGTAAGTTTGGTCAATAGCTGGCGTAGCTGTTTTCTGCAAAATATAATTATATATTGAAAATATTTAATGACTGGGCTTATTTTCGGAATGTTTACGTTGTATGCTTTTATGGCAAAAAAAATATGTATACACGCAATTATTTTTAAAACGTCGCTACGTTAAATTTACGTTAGTATTGTGTATTGACGAAATACTTAACGTAACGGAAGAAAAGTCAACTATTAAAGTAATCACTAATGACAAATTATTCACTGTCTACATACCGACAAGTTTTGTAATATCACTAATATTTTTTTTTTTTTTTTGCAGTGCTGCATGGGGTACCTGCTTTGTATAGTGGTTATGACGCACTAATTCGACTAAGCGACTTGCATTGAATTTATCAGAGAGGTTACCTGGATGTACAATTTGGTAAAACTTGGTGAACACTGCCATAAACTTATGGGTTTTATTGTAATAGTGCAGTTTCCTTCCACAGAACAGTAGGCCCTACCATGCGCCTACTTGTACACCAACCGTGTAACAAATCTTCGATGACAAATCCGTCGCAACAATATTATTACAACACGCCTATTAGTTCAATTAAAACCTAACAAGAAAGTCGCAATGCCTGCATATGTTTCAGGCGTTACAAAAAAATACACAAATTCTACATACGATTTTCTCGAAAACGACAAACTCTAACCATTTCCCACAATACGACCTTTTTTATAAGTCTTCTGTGCCTATTTAATATTATGTAGTAGAACATAAATTATTACAGTGAAGTGTTCCGAAGTTATAAGCAGAAGAAAAGTATCCTGCCTCATTTAAACAATGATGGGCTATTGACATTAAAATGCCTCATTACTTAAAGTTAAATAAATCCATTTATAAGAAAAAACTATACAAAGTTCCGTTATTTAATATTAAGTAGTTTTTTTATTTAAGTTAATTTGAAATTCTATTTTCAGGGTAGCATTACCCCCACAATTTTCACTTTAGGGACAAATTGAAAACAAACACATTTCCGACATGTTTTTTTTTTTTCTGTGAGCAATCACCCCACGAAATTAACTCACTCCGTCCTTACTCACCCTGACACACACACTATATATATATATATATATATATATATATATATATATATATATATATATATATATATATATATATATATATATATACACACACACAACTAGTCCCCAATGTAATTACTTGTTAAACAACTGATCAGTACTTAACGTACGTCATGTGAACACATCAAGCCATCGGAGAAAATGTATCGTGAGAAGGGGTACGTTCCTACATTGTTCAGTAGTTGGTGTTTGTTTTAGGTGATACTCTCAGTTGAAATCAAGCCAAGTTCGAAATAAAGCGATACTATTGGCAGACATATGTTAAAATATATAGTTGTTAAATGCTACTTTCTCTATAAACGTATTGAGGACGACTTTACCCATGGAGAGTTTTTTTACTCACAACTTTTTATTTATTGGTCCCTAATTGTACAAAACATTACATGGGAAAAGAAACGTTATGACGAGAACAAATACATTCGAAGACATACAGACGATGCGGTTTGGTAATAATGTTAGAGAGTTGGGCGGCGCTGAAAAAGTGGTGTCTTCGGAGCCAATAAAGGTGTAGGATGTGAAATGAAGCAGCGGTGGAACGCAAGGGCATAGAATTCCAAAGGTCTCTGAGAAAATCTGCCGGACACCCGCAACGTTCGCCAATACAGATACTAAACTCGGATCGTTACTTAGTTGGGTTGATTTTTCTAATCTTACAGCTTTCGGGATTGCTATACAAGAAATTAAATATACTACGTTTTTTAAATACATTATGTTTTTCCGTTATTTTTAAAGTCATCTATGACTTACTCTGTTTACAAATTATGCCGTATTTACACTGTAACTATTCAGTCATACACCTGTGTAAAAAAAAGATTAAAACACATAATATGTGTATTTTAAGTTACGGCATATCATCGACTGCGAGATCTTTAGAGACAGTGATACAACTTGACACAGCGACAGGAATTGGGAGAGGAAACATTCATGTATTTTTCTAGTAACCGCCCCATATTCACGTTGAGTGATTTCAGGTAACCATGGAAAATCGAAATCAGGATGGCTGGAGCTGGGATCGAACCTGAATCCTCCCGAATGCTAGTCCAACGTATTACCGTTACGCCACCTCGACTGTACTTGTGAGGTCTTTTAGCGCTGTTGAGGGGTGACAAGATGTGAGTACGAAGCAGCGTAGGTATGAAGGGGCGGGGGAAACAGGATATCCTCGAGTAAACCCGCCGACCAACGGCATCGACCGGCAGGATTCCCATTTGCGAAAATCCGGAAAATCGAACCCAGGTGGTGGGTTGCCTTGATGTGAGGCGAAAGGCGAATGGTCTGGCCATCGCGGCCCCGCATGCTAATGGGTAACTTCGTCACATAGTAATTTACGCGATTGGGCAGTAACCTATTCACGAAAACACTATAGTACACGCAAACATTAACTTTAACGGGATGAGAGTGAGACATTTTGAGGTGTTATTTGTTATTTATCGACCATTTGTAAACTCATGGGTAAGACCCAGCTGTAATATGTATTGTATAGGTACGTAATTAAAGGCGAACACTGATTCGTACCAATGTATAATTCTGTCTTAATACGACACGCCGACGAAGTTGATATCGTATAACTGTTTTCACAATAAAGCGACACGATTAGGGTTACCAGACTTCCGGCAAAAGGAGGCCATATTCTCATTTTAGTGACTTTCTTTTCTTGGTTCAATAGGATTTTTCTTAATGCTACTAAAACTGTCCGTCTTTATAACAAGATTACACACGACCCACACGAAATAGTTCCCCGTTTCTGTTACTACACAACTAAAAGCTAAATCAATCTTCATGAAACTGCTGTAAAGCCACAATTCCACTGAAGCAACATTTTGGCAACATGTCGCATGCGGCTGACGACAGCTGTCGGCTGTGTGTAGCATGCGGCTAGTCGTCTGCGGCAAGGTATGGTGCCGCATGCTACATGTGTTGCCGTGTGCCGCATGCGCTTCGTGTGGGGACATGTATCATGCCACAAACGCAATTCCACTGAAGCGACAGTTTCCTGGCCGATTCTGGTCAAGAATGATGTCTTTACAGACGATTGCGGCTGCACCTCATATTGTGATTGCGAATGGTCGCAGGAGTA
>PNEQ01010490.1:0-10596 GCA_003012365.1 Medauroidea extradentata | reverse complement strand
CGAGTCTGCCAGTGAAGACGAAGCTGAAATTTCTGGAAGTTTATTCTGCTACATCAAGTGTCATTTCGCTCGTCTGTGCACGAGAATATTGGACATTCTGATAAAATCAGTAACTTTTCCATGTAGATGAAAATGATTCAACTGCCCGCTTTGAGGTTTCATGCATGCATTTATTTTGAATCATATAAAAATTATTCAACTGCGCGCTTTGATTTTGCGTAAGATAAAAAGTTAGAAACCAACACACGGCGAACTAAAAATGTTTAACTTGCTAAAAAATAAAATCATAAAGTCTATTCTCTCATATACAAACACAAGCAACTTCGACCTTGCATCAAGAGCGATATTAGAGCACTCTAGCAAACAGCGATGGAGACATTGGAACAAACATGGCGGCACACAACCAGCATGAAGTTGCTGAAACACATTATTAACCTTTCCTGTCTCTAGTGTATTATTATAATCTTAAATAGACACTGCATCAGTCTACGATTTCGTAAGCACAGGTGACTATATTTATAAGTCTGGACCCACAGATTAAGGACGAAGCTTCGTACAACCAGCATGGTTTTGCGGAAACTCAGGTTCTGTCTAGGTTAGCACAAGAATCTCACTTTTATCTCAAATCTATACAATGCCTCAGTGTACATTGTTAAATTATCAGGAAACTTAAGTTAGAAGTCTGGTCTACAAATAGAGGACAATACTACATACTTTCGGCATTGGTTTATTGATCTCAGGTTCACACATAGATATTTATATTACTATACTTACTGTAATCTTAAAATAGACACTGTCTCAGTGTCTTTGAGTTAAGAGCAAATAATTTAGTAATATATCTGGTTACTACATAGTGAGGTAAAGGCTACATACTACCAGCATGCTGTTGCTGGCACCATTGTTCACAGTTAGCATTTTCTAAAGTATTTCTGTAATCCTTTATTAGACGTACCCTTAGTCATTGTTGTATGAGCAAGTGAGTATGGTTATATCTGCTGCTTATACTGAGTGAGGTCCATCCATCCTTAGAACAGCACGGTGTTTCTGGAAAAAAGTCTCACCCTTAGCAATCTCTACAGAATTAATATAATCTTACATTTGACACTCCGTCAGTAATTGTAAAGACAGCAAGTTACTATATTTATATGTCTTGCATTTACAGAAAGACGACGAGTGTACATACAATCATCGTTGGGTTGATGAAACTCAGGCTCTTACTTATATATCTCAAGAAATTTTCTTTAATATTACTATAGTCACTATGAGTACATCGTTGCAAAAAGCAGGTGAATACAGTTATATGTCTGGGTTATAGAGAGTAAGGACGAATCATCCTACAATCAACACTGTGTTTATGAATCACGTGTTCAACCTTGGCTATCTATAGAGACAGTCTTACAGTATTCACTGCCTTAGTCTATATTGTTGTGAGAGAAGGAGACTGTGGTGAAATGTCTGGCTTCTAAAGAGTTTGGACGAAGCTACGTAAAACAAGCGTAGTTTGGCTGAGACACATACTCAACTTTGTCTATTTCTAAAACTTTCTATAATTGTACAATATACACTGCCTTATTGTGCATTGGTGTGAGTGCAGGTTACTATTGTCAGAAAAATATAATGTGCAGTAAAAGTGAAGTTGTAAGTAAATAGTTCTCACTTATACATCAAGGCTTAACCAATTAAACAAGCAATAAATAGCCTCTGGTGACATGACCAACCATCAAACCACGCCTCCAGAATACATAAATACACTTTCTTTACAATTTCTTTCTGGCAGGGTGGTACTAGTAAATAACCAAAAACTAACCTAAACATGAACTTCAATTGCCAGAGCCGTCGTCACTTAACAGACCACGACCGACTCTGACAACACACAACACAAACTACAAATATATAACCACCCCAGCCTAAATAAACAAATGCCCTTCTGTCTTAGGCCCCTACTGAAACTAACCTCAAAACAACTTATTACACTAACAAGCAAACAACTATGGGAAAGTCCACCAAGAGACCTGTGACAAACTACATAGTACTTCCTCAAAGAAGTGAACCTAACCTAAAACATATCTACAGACTAAACGTCGTAGCTCAACTCAGCTACATTACCTTAAAACAAAAGATAGGGCGGTGGGGAGTTTACACAACAACTCGCTTATATCTGCGAGAGCCAGATTTTCTAGAAAAACCGGGGAACTATGTTTATGTAGTCCTTAAATAGGACCACGTTTCTGTCACTACTACTTTGGTAAACCTTCAATAGGTTCATACTCAAATATAAGTTACAATAGACCGAGCAAATAAAGAGGACACATAATATTCTGAAAATAAAGACGTGAATTTGGATATAGTTTATTCTGTTTGTTTAAAAATAAATAAAAATCATAATAATCGGTCTAATTTAGAAAGGTAGAATAATTAAGTTAAATAATTTGGTGTAAACATTTTGTAAAGCAAGATAATAAAATTGAGTTCTTTAAATCAGTTTGTGCCGACAAAGGCAAATAAAAAATGGCTGTTTACATAACTTTTCCTTACATGGGGTTATGAACTGTTAATACTGTGACGAGGCAGCGTTCCTGCTCTACCAGGACTGTAAATATTTATATAGAGCTCGTTATCAACCATTTACTAGATGATAATTCCGTCATATAACTGTCAGAAAACACCACTCTGAAAACTACAATATTATATGTTTAAAAAAACCTGCGATTTTGTGTAGACTGGCTCACAAAACAATACTGCAATATATTAATAATTTATCATAATTTAATTGAATTATATTTTAACATACAGTATTTATGTCTATACTTAGCATACTAAACACACAAAACATAATATATATAAACACCATTAACAGTAAATTCCAGATATTTTCCGTCCAGGAAACGCCCTGTCATATAGCCTACATGATGTAGGGAATAATTTACATTAACTTCCAATTTTAAAATATAAAATTGTCCCTGATTCTCTCGGGGACTCGTGTGATGTACAGGACCTGTATTTTCATAATTACGGTATTAGAGCAGAGGGAGGGGGCAGAACCAATAGTCCTTCCCCTATCTCTCCCCTCGCAGGCTGAGAGCTGGAGATAAACTATACGCTACAAAGGGCTCTCGGGGAAACTCGGGAGTCGCTTAGTTATGATCGGAGGTCGCCGCCTATTATAACTGGTTATATATGATAGACAGCAAGGCGGGACGAGCTAGCCGATCCCATCCTTGACTCTACGTATAAGCCATTGGGAGGACAAGAATCCTGAACGGGATTTGTACCTTCCCCACGCTGAGGCATATGTCAGTGATTATAAACGGGCGGCGGCACTTCTGCGTGCTATAAACAAGTGTTTACGTGTTTAAAATACAGTTGCCGCCGATATAATTTTATTATATTTGGCAATACTTATATGTAATATGTGACCAATACCTGAAATATTTACTTTGTGGCTCCTTCAGTTGGATTTGTGTGTATAAAGTGACATAGGCCAGGATCTTATCGTGAGTATATATACCACAATGTCGTCCGCGTACATTTCTACGGAGCAGATGTTGTTATGTGGAATATCGGCTGTATAGATGTTGTATAAGGAGGACAGTACAGAGCCATGTGGCAATCTTGCTTCTAATGTTTACTGCCTCTTTGGTCACCACCGGCACTAGTGTACATGCAGTGGTGCCACTTCTCCCAGCCTGACATGACAGCTGATAGCACATCACAGAGACGAGTCACGCAGCCTGTAACGAGCTAGACGACTGTGTACCCGTAGTAGCAAACTTACCATAATTTGGAAAAAAAAATACTCAATATAAACACAAACTAAAAACTTTCGAAACGTTTTAGTATTTTAACTGTGTAGTTAAAAGTCGGATTTTCGAATATGTATAAAGCATTGGTTATTAATTAATTTGCTTACTTTAAAAAGGTCGAATAATTGCTATACAAGAATTGTTTGAAATTTAGGGTAGAAATAACCCTTTGAAATTTACCCACATGGTTTAAACTTACGAAACCTCAAACATACCCACAATGAGGCAGAAAGACAAACAGACATAACCGCTAAACTCATAAACCCCCCCCCCCCCCGACATTTTGCATCAGAGGTTAAAAATACCTTACTTTGTGAATGAAGGAAAAAGAGGTTATCAGATCAGAAATACACAGTTAATTGTGTAACAGAACTACGATCTGGATTTAATTCTCCTTGTTTTAAGAGAGGAGACAGGACATGTGTCAATATGCCATAATCGATAATCAACGCATCGCCTCTATCGATGGACGCTAAACTGGCAAGGAGTGTTTTTGTACTGGGTTTTTCTCCGCTACTTTGAGCGGTGGCCCTGCATTATATTTGTGGATACTTGTAGTAAGGCAAACACTTGCTTCTAGTTTTGTGTTTTACAAATAAGCGAGGTATTATTTTTAACTAACAGCAGCCTGCAGTTTCAATATTACAGAATGATTGTCCCAAGTGTATGTTCTTTGTGTGGATACATTTCGCGTAATAAATAATATGTGTGACACGATGACCGTGTGTTTGTCTGAGTGAGTAACTTCGCTAAGGGCGACGTTTAACGGCTCATCTGGTGCGCTCTCGCCTCTACCGCGAGAAGGGTCCACGGTGGTCGAGGGGTCCGCCCTCTCGCCATCCACCTAGGCGATCCGGGTTCGACTCCCGGCGGGGTGGGTTCCAGAATTCTCGCATGTGAGAGTTGTGCCGGACGATGCCTCTGGTCGGCGGGTTTTCTCGGGAATCTCCCGCTTCCTCCACCATTTAATTTCGGTACTGCTCCATACTCACCTCATGTCCTCTCTCACCAGCGCTTAAGACCTAGATGTTAAGTTAAAATTACTTCTACCGCAATACATTAACTGAAAGGGCGTGATTCCATATTTTATTGGTGGAAAGGTATAAGCAAAGTTCATTGCATGACTCTAGAGTAGTTTCAGACGAATCCCGTGAGTAGTTTTCAGACATAAGAGGTTGAAAAAACTGTTTAGTAGACATATTTAGGTACTCTGGAATGATTTCACTGACTGACGTGATGTTTTGGAGCTACATTTCCGTCATTGTATGAAGTGTATTATCTGTTCGTATATTGACAGAACGGGCACATTTTGAATAGTTTGAATAAAAAACTTATTTACGGCTACACTGTAATTCATATTAGGTGCGAGGTAGGTGCCCCTCCCCCCAATTCCTTAGACAGATTATTAATAACCATTAAACAGCACGTCCGTCGGATATGCTATTTCCTACCCCTCCAGCATAGCCTAAATGGCATTTTCGCACAGCCATATCAACAAATATACTGCTCAGACTGAAATAAACTAATTACGAAGCCTATAATGAACTCTGGTGCAGTGTTTACAAAAAAATATTATGGTCAACGCTTAAAATGCCATAGTTACAGCGATGCAACTGAAATTGTGCGCGCACGTAACTTCTCTGTCAGTAGGGACGATGTGGCACTTTGCGCGCGCCTCACAGTGGTTCTTATCTCTCCTTCGCTTCAGTGTCTTCAAAGCAAAGCACGAACTAACCTCACACAGACAGCCTCCTTAAGATGATAGTTCTTAAGTAACGGAGATATCAATTGTGTGTTTTATATTTACAAGCAATGTGACAAGTTGTGAGAAAGCAGATAAGCTTCTGGCACATTCATTGAACTGCGCAAAGTATTTGATACTGTTAACCACAAGATTCTCTAACACAAACTAGAGATGAGTGGTCTAACGGGGCTTTCACTCAAATTAATCACTAGTTACCTCGCTAACATATCTCAGTATGTGAAAATCACTGGAGGAGAAAGTACTAAACAAACAATAACAGCTGGTGTGCCACAGGGATGTGTGCTTGGCCCACTGCTGTTCCTGATCTACATCAACGACATTTATAATATCGGTACAAAAGGAACAGTAGTGCTTTATGCAGATGATACCATAATTTTCTATGATTCTTACAGAGACACTGATGTAATGGTCCATGTCATGCAACAAGAGCTGCAGCTCATCTCAGACTATTTCAGGACAAACAAACTTACACTCATTATTGAAAAAACACATTTCATTATCTTCCATACTCCTCTATGCGAAAGGATTATTAACCATAATCTTATGATCAATAACAATGAGATCAAAAATCATCCTCAAATAAATACCGTGGTCTAGTCATAGATCATATTTTAAAATGAGAAGAGCATGTAGCAGGCATTCTAAAAAAAAAAAAAAATACTGCCTGTCATTGGTATCCTATATATATTAAATACGCTACCTATAACCATAAAAAAGATTGTATATAATACCTTCATACCTTGTCCCCTGGATTACATATCATTAATATGGGGATAAGCATAAAACAACTTAATCAACCAATTGTAACTAGCCTAAAATAAAGCCCTCAGGAATGTTTTTAATTTGCCAAGAAATTATCACAGTGTAGACATTTACAAAATGGTAGATACACCGCCTATATACAGTCTTTATAAATATAATCTTCTAACCCATAAACATACTCACTATGATTGTACCATGCCAAGTGTAAGACCAAACACAACAAAAATACAACAAATAAAAACAACTTATTTCTCAGTACCATAAATACAGAATACGGGAAAAAAATCTATCTTATTCAATGATTTCAAGTATTTTAATGCACTTACCTGGGAAATGGAAAGCTTAACATCCAGGATGAAATTTGAGAAACAATTTAAGGTCCACATTTTGAAATCAGTGACTGCCTTAACCAACTTTTATAAAACACAGCATTCAGTTAATACCATAATCTTCATAATGACTAAATGGATTTAAGTGCTACTTGAGAAATCTTCTTTTCAGTTTTTTTTTTTTTTAGTTGCTTTTTTAATAGTCACGATTCATGTTTCTGATGTACGAAAAGAAAACACAGTACTGACAATAACAGTCGCAAAGCCCATTATATGCAATACCATAGCCTACCTCGCTGCTGTACGTCTAGCCGTATTCAGCTGGATCTATGTCTCTTGCCAGGCACTTTGCTCAAACTCCAACACACTGTGAATTTTTTCAATCTTAAGTCCATGGTTATAGCTTGTTTGAGGATAATATAGTGAACGATATAATTCTTTTTTTATTTCTACGGTGTCATGAGTTTGTTCTGTGATGATCCTGGAGGACATCAGTTTATCGGAATAAATCGTACATCTTTGTGTTTATTGTGTAGTTCAGCAGGTTACATTACATCACATTGAATGATGTATCCCACAGGGGAGATATCAGGAACACTCATTATGTCAAGGTCTGTACTGGACCACTTGAAATTACTTATAGGTATAGAACGTCTCACGCTTAGATTGCAGTACAGGGTTATATGGACATTCACTCTCTCTTTTCTTCGCACGGTAACTGCCGTTGGCACTGTCCTTGTTTCGGCGCACGCTGTTTCCAAAAATCATACCATTTTTACTTTGTAACTTTGATTTTAAAATGTTTACGTATTGTACAGACTCGAAACGCGCATCGGGTGATATAGTTGGTTCAACATTTACACCATTTCAGGGGTTGAGAAATTTTTAAAACAAATATTTTGAACTTGGTACTGTTTTCATTCATGCTTAAATATATAACATCGTACCTTACGAATCAAAATAAAAGTCGTATCCAGATTTTTATAGTGGGTAATTTCATATATCTGGACGCCAATGAAAAAATCTGATGGCTAAAAGTTTTTTCGTTAGTTGTACAGAAATTTTTTTCAAACATTATGTGCGCTTTCTAACAAACTGAAACCTCAAAAAGTTGGTCAGTGAGAAACATTTTTGCTATTCAAGATAGATGGGGAATGAAAGCGAGGATGCTGTTTGTAATGAGCCGAATCTATTTTTAAAAGAAACCCCACCTCAATAGCTTTAGACGTTCTCTTGTTTATAGCTGCGAAAGGTGTGGCGTATTATTGTCATGCGCTCGCCGAGTGCTCGCCCTGTAAACTCGAAAACTGAGTGCCGCTCGAAGTGTTGGGTGAAGAGAAAAAAACGTCCCGTTATCTTTGCTGACTATGACGTTATGTCTGGAATGGTTAATAAAAAAGATACAGGCTACTTATAGTCAGCAATTTTCTTCGTTCCTTGTCCTATACTAGATCAGTAGAGAAACTACAGTGCCTCGCGGCCGAGCGATTTGTCCAATATGTTGACTGATTTTGAATCAAAATTTCATGTGAGTAATTTTATGTTAACATGTATTTGTAGAGTGGACAACACAATAAAAAGTCGTAATATAGGTAGGCTACGAGAAAGGGAACGATATATTGTATTGATCTTATTCCAGTATTTTTCTTATGCTATTAACACATTAAGGAAGCTTTAGAATACACAGGATGTTCCAAACAAACCATTTACACTAATAAGAAGAAACAATAGCAACACAGCACATCAAACTAACACGAAAATTTAAATATTAAAAGTAAGACAAACAATAAATATTTCCCGTAAACTAATTTAAGGCAATGATCCTTCATTTCTACTACTTGTATGGCAACTATTTTTAAAATCCTAAATCAGAGAACATATAAAAATTAAACTGTCTTGCAGTTTGTTTATAAGGTTTTACTAAGTATTCTAATTTGTTTGCTTGATAAAAAGTTTTATCTGGTTTCGGTAAGTGTTTGACTGACGAAAATACGCAATTAACTTCAAAGTTATGTTTAAGTATTGAAAAAACTACATAATGTACAATAAAAAAATTTAACAATACTCGTAAACATATTGTTTTATTTATGCTTTCGTTAATTATCAAAGAAGTAGTGGAAATGAGTGATACGTCTAAGTTGACATCACGGCAGAACATCAATATACTCTCTTTTGTTTGATAACCGAGCTTGTTGTAGCAGAGGTAAAACACTCGCCTAGCCTTCGGGAGGACCTGGTTTCGATGTCCGGTTCTGACCATCCTGATTTCCGTTTTCCAATGTGTTTTCCGAAATCACTCTAGCCAATGCTGGGATGGTTCCTTAACAAAGGCAATGGCCGACCCTTCCCTCTTTCCACCCATGTATCAGCACCAAGGCCTTGTGCTGTTCGAGGGCACGTAAAAACATCCAAATAAATAAATACCCCCCTCTCCACTTTAAATGCTTTCTTAGCAGGCAATAAGTGACAAAAAATAAGATACATTTTTCAGTTCTCATACGACATTGGTTTTGAATGACCAATCTTATAATCATCAGCTACTCCAACCATGTTCTTGTCTTTAGACAGATGCTACTAAAATGAAAAAAAAAAAAAAACATTTCGTTTTGTCAGCAGTAGCTATAATAATTAAAATATATGTGTTAATTATTTCTTATGAAGTGCTCGTTACAATTCATGTAGTTAATAAATATCAGTGAAGTATATGAATTGTTTCTTATTTAAAGTAATAGAAAATTTCATTAATTACATATTATGAAGTGTGATGCTATACAAATGGTAATATCAACTAGAATAATAAAGAATATAATATTTTATTGCTCAGAATTCTGATGTAGTTCACCTCCCGAACTTCGTAGCGTGGCTGCGATGCGACAACAGCGCGCGCCATAGTTCTGTACTGCAATCTACGGTTGAGACGCTTTTTTGTATAGAAGCAGACTCGTAGCCCAACCATACCAGTTATTAACATCCAGATAGTGTAGATAAGTCTCTGGCTGCGTAAAATTGTATTTCTCACCACAATACTAGTTGTTAGAAACACAGTGTCGCTTCACACACTGGGCCACACCCACTCGAATGCCTCTCTCGAGGAATAAGTACATGTCGTAATCTGTCAGAAGTTCGAGCTTCACAACTATTGCCTTCAGCATAGCGTCGAATGCATATCCGGGTAAACTTACTAAATGGACACAGACGAGCCAGTATGTTTCTAGGCAGAGGCTGCGAAAATTCTCAAATACATCTGCGAGTAGGAGAACGTCTGTTTTCAAGTATATATCTGAGTAGTTCTTGAGTTTTGCAAGCGAATTTCTCCCACACAGCCTGTGCATATCCGTGGTCTGGATCACTAATGTGCGTATCAGTCAGTCGATTGTAGAACTTGTCCTTTGTTGGTAGCTCTGTCTCATTAAATCTTTTGATTCTGTCGATGTAGTCGTAGGGTAACACTCCCTTTCTTCATACTAGTTCAAACTCGTCTGTACTGAAGAATTTTATAATGTTGCAGAATTTTGCTGCAGGCAGATTTACTGCTAATATCACCAGGCTGCTGGCCATGAAACGAAAACTGTCGATAAATTGTATGGTGAACTTGTCACAGAGTAATTATCCAATTGTAATCATTTTTATTCGTTATGTGGGATGATTGTAATGTTCTTGCTGTCATGCCAGTTCTCTGAAACTAAAGTTTTCATGAAATTCTAAGTTGTGAAAAAATACAAAAAGTATCTGCGGACGTTTTCTGAGCAGATTACACACTGAGAAAAAAAGAAGTACGTTGGCTCTTTAAATAAGCGATTTCCTTACTTAAAGAATGGCGAAACGGGGACAATATGCCTTCCGTAGGTATCACCATGCTGCGTAATGTTAAACTCATAATGGTGTAACGTACGTCTAGGCAGGTAAAACATTAGTGACGTCACAAGTGATAACGTCA
>PNEQ01010489.1:0-10596 GCA_003012365.1 Medauroidea extradentata | reverse complement strand
CCGAAGAAGAATCCTCCTCTCAAATCATACCACAGCTGCCCATGATATCGGGGCCTACACCTGCAGCGTCTACACCAGCCAGTGCCACTGCTGTTGAACATGATGGTGCCCGCTTCTCGGCACAAGGGCCTGTTTTGTCATCACCAGCAGCTTCATCGAACCAAGAAGACCACGAGATGCAACACAACGACCTGGTCGCGACAGTGTCGTTGCAAACGTCATTGCGGAACCTCGTCGACGGGCAACCGGCAGAGTTAGAAGACGACACATGGAGTACACCGTCAGAACAGGACACAGCGCCGGCACCTCTGCCGCCTCCTGTCCCTTCTGCTTGCCTGGCACGTGATTGGCAAGTATACTACAGACAACTCCGTGATGTCACGCGGGGAGGCGACGAGAGCAGCGGTGAAGGAGAGCAGCTGACCCGCCGCTCCAAGAGACGACGTGCACCGCCACGTGCATGCTCCACCTGTGTGTCTGCTGCAGCACCTAAATGCACAGGTAAGCGTGTTGCTTGCAGATCAACCCAGGGCATTTCCCCACAAGGACACCAGTACCTGCAGCACCTTCGTCGTCAGCGATGGGTTCACAACACAGCCAAAGAGACAATGCCCGACGCACAGACGGCCTCAAGAGGGGGAGGCATTTGACGCCTGCCAAGCACGCACACGTGCAGCCCATCTGTCTGCCGTGTCCATGAACCCTACTGCACTACAGCGATGCGCCGGCGATGCATCAAGTGATAGCGGCCAACCCAACAGCGTGCAAAGTGTTTATGTGTAATGACATTGAAGGGAGAGTGGCAGTGTTGTATTGTTTTATTTTGTGTTCCTGTATTTTTGTTTTGGGACAGGATTATTTTGTTGTGTATTTTTCTTTATTATTTGTTGCTGCATCACACTAAGCTGCAACCTATCAGGCGTGCACACAACATGAACAGAGACGCACATCTATTCATTCATAATCTAAGACTGGTATTCAGTATTTTCATATTGTAACTATTGTACATTTATCTTTGAAATTGTTCTAGATTGTTTGAATACTAAGGGGATACATGTTATTCACTTCCAGTTGCACGGAGTCCGTGTGGATACCCGTGTAAGCGGAAGTGAAGGTCGGCAGTCGACATCGAGGCGTGACGGGGTACGGACATCCGGGCGCGACACTCCGGGTCCCATCAACTTTTTATCACCAGTCATTAGCATATCAATAGTTATTTAAGTACCGGAACGTTTATATTGCTTTGGACCCGGAGCCTACCCCACCCCTCTCGACTCTTCGCCTGAGGGGCTTTACTTAATAACCGTTTTTTTTATTTAGCCGCGTCACCCACTGGCCGGGTAGTAAAATGGCCAGGCCGACTGTTTTCGTAAGCATCCCGATCCGTTTTTAATACACAAAATAAATCGGTACTAGATTCAGTTCAACTCAAGTGTTATCATTTCGGTGCGAGTGTGTTACCTAGTCAGTTCCAGCTCCGGACTACATCAATCATCTAATCAAGATTCCAGCATTATCATCACGACCACGGATCATCACTCCAGAGAACAGCGCTACACCAGGACGCCGTCACATGGGCCGTCGGCCACACGACCCCAGACAGATAAGATCTCATGCCAAGTAAGATACAATTTGTTCCCTTTTACTACGTTTCTAACAACGCCACTGACCTAGCCTGCGCCCAAACATCATTCCCACCTTCCCACGTTTTCCGCAGTGTCAATATTGTATGCACATTCTTGATGCTCAGCAATTGCCATTAAATCTTCATTACTAACACCTTCAGCCTCATCAGTTATCATTTCTTTCACGTCATCCATGGCTTTATTCAGTCCTACTTTGCTTCCATGGGCGACAACTTGTTCATTGATTTCCTTCATATCTTCAAATCCATGAAAATCGTGTACACAGTCTTCATAAATATTTTTCCATACACCACTCATCGTCTTCACTTTCAATTCCTGCCTAGCACAAGAAATGTAGTGAGCAGCATCCTTGATGTTCAATGTTGTCCATAAATCTCGTAGGCTAGGAGCATTTTCCCCATTGGTAACTGCCAGCTTCAGCAAAACTTTCCTCATGTAATAGTTCTTGAAAGTAGAAATTACCCCTTGGTCCATGGGCTGGATTAGTGAAGTTGTGTTTGGTGGCATGTAAACAACTTCCACAAAACTAATCAGGTTTTCAACTGTTTCTTTGCTTGGGTGACCTGGGGCATTATCCATGATGAGAATAGCATTCCTTGCCAAATTTTTATCATTGAGGTATTTCTCAACAGCTAGGCCACAGTGGTTTGCATACCATTCTAGGAACAGAGCTTGCTTGTGTTACCCAAGCTTTTTTGTTAGCTTTCCATACAACTGGAAGCTAGGACTTGCCCACATTCTTCAGGGCCTTTGTGTTTTCCGAGTGATAAACTAAAAGAGGCTTAAGCTTGAAGTCACTGCAGCATTACCGCCTAGCAACAATGTTAGCCGATTCTTAGACACCTTGAAACATGGCGCTGACTTTTCCTCTTTGGAAATAACAGTTTTCCTGGGAAGTCGTTTCCAGAACAAACCAGTTTCATCCATGTTTATTATTTGATGATCTGTGTAGAATTTGTCTTCAATTTTTTTTTTTCAGTTCGGCTTTAAAGATTTGTGCACCTATGGGATCTGCACTAGCAGCCACTGCTTTTGCTGATATGCTGTGAAGATTCGCACAATTTCGAAAATTGCTGAACCATCCTTTGCTGGCCTGGTATGACACGACTTCCTCAGGGAATAATTCTTTTAAATCTTCATACAGGCTCCGTGCCTTTTCTTTGATGATATCAGCACTCAAAAGAATTCTGCACTGCACATTATCCTCGACGAAATTGGAAAGTAATTTCTCAATTTCTACTATTATGCTCGGGCGTGCCTTCGTACGCTGCGTAGCTTGTAATGAAACACTCAACTTCCCGGCCTCTAAAATGCTATCCCGGTGTTTTATAATTGTCCGCACTGTAGATCCTGTTATCCCTAGCGAGTTGGCTACATCAACTTGCCACTCTCCAGAATCAATTCTTTGTAGCAATTTTAATTTAAAGTCCAAAGTAATGTGTTTCCGCGTAGATTTTCCATACTTGGATGATGGCCTGACACATTTGCTCATCATCGTAATCAAAACTAAGTTAACTTGCACTAACAATTCACTTTAACATTAAACCAAACTCATGTTGTAAACATTAGAGACTTTGAAATCTCAGAACAGCCAGAAACATGCGCTGGCGAGCCACAAGTGCTACAAGTCATTTCATTGGACACTTTGAGGTAGGCGTGGCTTGAAAGCATAGGTGTAGCCCCTCTTTGTCTATGGTTCACCATATTGTCTATGCTGTTCACCCTGCCTTGCCGCGAACGCGAATTAAATAAGTAAACAAATATATGTACTGGGCGCACACGATGATTGAGCAGGTATGTATGTACATTACATTTTACGTATGTAATTGGTAAAACAAATGTACAGTTAGTAAAATTACGAAAAAGATGATTAGTTCAAAATAAAACAGGTCGGGCAAGCACGGGATGAAAATTGAAAAATAAGATGTACGAAAATGAGCGCTACTTCAAATACTGGCCGCATTACTTTGAATTATACGAGAAAGTTTCTGATTTCATCCAGGAGGTGCATGTTGCCAATACTGGGTTAATCGTGACCCTAAGTCATGCTGATTTCATTGATTTGTTTCTGGAGAATCAGCATCCTGAGGTTAGGCCTTCATGTTTATTTTTATCAGAACCTCCTACTGCGGTAGAGTTGAAAACATTGGGTGTCAAGGTCGACAACCAGTGTTAAACCACGCAGCAGTTTGACCTGCAGGTTAAATCAGTTTCAGGTTCTCAGGGAGGTAGTACTAAGATGGTTAGTCAGCAGAAACCTGTAGTCTGCTTTGCTTGTAAAATAGAAGGACATGTTGCTTCTGAATGCCCTTTGCGTCAGTCTGGGAGCGCTCCCCAACGTAGGTCCCAAACTAGTAAGTCCGAAAGAAGAGAGATTACCTGTTATAGATACAAGAAGGCAGGGCATATTGCGTCACAATGCGGTATTGCAAATGATAGAGTATGTTTCAAGTGTAAGAACATTGGGCATATAGCGCCGGATTGTCCAAAAGGAAGTGAAGATGGGCAGTTGGACCAACAGAGTCAGGGGCACCACGCTGCTGGAAACCAGACTTTAGCGGTGATGAAGCCCGTAGTGTAAAAGACACATTCTAATAACTTTTGGGTGCCGATGACTATACAAGATGTTGAAATTTTGGCGATGATAGATATGAGGGCCATGACTTCCGTTATGTCTCAAGATTTTGTTAGTGGGTTGGTACAAAAATATCCTTAGCTAAAGAGAAAGTTGAAAGTTGAGGTAGGTTTCACCTTAAAAGTGGCAAATGGGAGTGGCTGTCAGGTTAAGATCTCGATAGAGGTACACTTTACGACTGACAAATACAGCTGGTCACACTGGTTCTGGGTGGTACCAGGCTTATTGTGTGATTGTGTCTTGGGATTAGACTTTCTTCAAGAAACAGGAGCCGTGGTTGATTGTAGAGCTGGGATTTTGTCCCTTGGATTTGATAAGGATTTCTCAATTTTATTGGAGGGGAGGTGGACAGGCAAATACACAAAGAGCTGTATTGGAATGGAAGTGCTGGGAAGCAATTTAACACTGATGCAAAAAGAAAAGCTATGGTTAGTACAAGAAGAGTTTGGGGATGTACTGACTAATACATTAGAGAAATGTGACTTGATGTCTGTGCATATCTCAGTCACTGATGAAGTTTTGTGCTCACCCCCGAAACTTGAGGCCTTTCATAAAATAATTCAACATTTTGAGCATAAGAAGGTGATATGTAAAAGCAGTTCATTATATGCATCTCCTGCATTCCTCATAAAGAAGAAGGAAGCAGAGAAATACCGTTTGTGTTAGATCTCCGCCGTTTCAACGAGAAAATTCACATAGACCCATTTCCTTTGCCCAATATAGATGTGCTCTTTCAGCATTTGTCTCACACATCATATTTCACTATATTTGACCCTAATTCAGCTTTCCATCAGTGTACCTTGGAAGCAGAGAGTCAGAAGTACACTGGTTTTGTGACCCCTTGGGGGCACTATGAGTGTAAAAGGGTACCTTTTGGAGTCAACTTTGGATGGCAGTGCTTGTCACGTATTTTGAGTCAATAATGTACAGAATATCAGTTTCAGTCTGTCATACCCTTTTTGGATGACATCTGTGTGTTTTCTAACACTTTTGAAGAACATCTTAATCACATTCGTAAAGTTTTGGACAAATTGTGTTATACAAGTTTCAGAGTAATTCCTGCGAAGGTATTTTGGGTAAAATGCCAGATAAAGTTCTTGGGTTTTATCATTAAGAAATGGCAGGTGTTGATTGAACCTGAGAAGATAGCTCCTATAGACAATTTTCCCAGACACCGAAATATAAAGGGAATGATGAGATTTATCAGGATGCTTGGTATTTTTCTAAATTCATTCCAGGATGCGCTGAGATATGTGTTCCGTTAAACCATTTGAAGCGAAAGGATGTTGATTTTGTTTGGGGTGAAGAGCAAGAGAACAGCTTAAAGGCTTTAAAGCATGCAATTTCCCATCCTCCCGTTTTGAGTTTGCCAGATTTTAGGAAATGGTTTATTCTGCAAGTAGACACAAGTAACTTGGTTCTGGGAGCTGTATTGCTGCAAGGAAATCTGGAAGAGAGGAAACCTATTGCCTTTGCTAGTAGGAGCCTTTCTCGAAATGAACAGAGTTATAGTACCTATGAAAAAGAAGCTTGAGCATGCATCTTCGGAGTGGAGAAGTTTAGTTGTTATCTTGAACACGCCAAATTTGATTTGCATACGGACAATCAAGCTTTAACATGGTTGTTTTCCCATCCTAAATAACTGGGAAAAATAGGTCGATGGACCACGGTTCAAGTTCAATATAGTACATATCCCTGGCAGAGAAAATAGTGTGGCGGACACTTTGTCCCGAATTTATAACCCCGGAGAGTTCGAGGGGGTAGGGCAACTGGAAGAGCGGGATGAGAGTTGCAATGTTTTGCACCTCATTCCTGAGAGCTTTGTTGATATTGCTCGGTGGCAAAGTGAGGATTCGGAGTCAGTTCAATTGAGGAAGGAGATCGCTGAGAGTAAGGGTGGACAGTTGCAGATTGTGAAGGGGTTAATTACCCTAATCAATAAGAAGGGGAAGAAAAGGGTATGGGTACCCAAAGCAATAAGACCTATGCTGATGAGGTATATTCATGATTCACTGGCAGGTGGCCACACAAGTATGTGAAAAACCAAACTTAAAATAAAAAAAGAATTTTTCTGGGCAGGTATGTGACAGGACATTCAGGAACAGGTGTGTTCTTGCCATGAATGTCAATGTGCGAAACACGTAGGAAATTCGAAGGTTGGTTTTTATGCCGCTCATCCTCCTGAACGTATTTGGGAGAGATTATTTATTGACGTGTTTGGACCCCTGCCACGGTCAAGTTCAGAGAACGTATGCATTCTGGCTATGTTCTATCAATTTTCTAGATTTGTGATAGTAGAGCCATTGAGGGAAATGAAGGCTTCCACTATTTGTGAAAAGATGGAGAATGTATTTAAGATATTTGGAAGTCCTGAGTCCATTGTTTGCGATAATGCGAGTTTTTTTTTCAGGTAAGATGTTGTACGATCTATGTTTTGATTGGGGGGTAAAAACCATACATAGGAGCCTGTACACCTGTCCAAATTTGGTGGAGAGGCTTAATAAGTCAATCAAAGGTGCATTGACTATTTTTCACCAAAGTAACCAACGGAAGTGGGATAAGAACTTGGCGTTGCTGAATGTTGCTTGGAACAATGTTCCTCACAGTGTAACAGGCAAAACTCCTGGGTTTCTTATGTTTGGGAGAGAGGTTCCCCATCCTCTCATGAGTTTGTGGGGGATGGATGCTGATAGAGTGGATGAGGTGTCTGGGCAGAGACTCTGAGAGGTTAGGGGAGAGATTTATCAAGCACTTCTTAAAAATCAGAAGCGGGTAGCAGGAAAAGTATAACCAGGATCGTATCCAATGCCCCTATAAAAAAGGAGATTTGATTTTGTGTAAAAAGATACCTCAAAGTAGAAAGATAGAATTTGTATCTTCCAAGTTATGCTTCTCTTATGATGCACCTTATGTAATTTTGTCCTTTTCTACTGATGAAAGTGTAAATTTGGGTGATCCAACAACAGGAGTTTTGTGTAAGAAGGCTCATATAACGGCTTTAAAGCCATATCGTTCAGATAGAAATGTGTAATTTGGCGGAAGAATGCAATTCTTGGGCTTTACTGCGGTCTATTGTGTTTATGAGAGATCTATTTTGTGGTTTGCTTAGTGTTATTTGTTTCTTGGTTTCTTCAAGGGGTTTTTTGTGGTGGGTTTTTGGTTTTTGGGGTTTAATTGTTTGTGTATTTAATTTTTTGTTAGTGGTAAAGGCTTGTGGGATGTTTTTCTTTCTAGGGCTGGCTGTCTAGTTTTGTTGCCTTTGTGCTGTTGTTGGTTGGAGTTTTAAAGGGGGAGGTTGTGACGTCCGCGATTAGTTTAGCGGCACGTCACAGGCCTTACAGGGTTTGTTTCTGGATGTTAAGGAGCTGCGATTAGATAGTCATGGAGTGTAAGGCGGCTTTGTTGTTACGTAATAAGGGCAGCTGTGTGTGACGCGTGCTGAGTTATCGATCGCAGTTTGCGAGTGATGCACGTGCATCTTGAAGGGAGGGAAAGGAGTGTGTGTGATGCGCGCACAATTATTGATCGCAGTTGGCGACTGTCGCGTGCACGTTTTGTGGGAAGGGAAGAAAGGGGGAGAGGTCGGCTGTTTTCCAGGACGGAGCAGCGGTTGTCGAAGGGAAGAGAGGGGGTTTTTGCTGGGTTGGTGTGATGTGTGTGTGTGAAGCAACGGGACCTTAAGGCTGTCAGCTGGTAGTGATATATAGCGCTCGGGAGGTCAAAGGCACGCGAAGCTGAAGTGTGTCAGGTTAATTTGCCGTGATATCAGTTTTTCATCTGACTTGAGATGTTCGGTAAAGAGCATTAAGATATTATAGGCTGTTAGTTGTGCGGTTATTAAGCAACTTATAAACAGTAAATTTACTTTCGCCGTGATGCGACAGCCAAGCGACTAGTTGCTATTTCAGTGCGTGAAACTGCATCAGTTAAACAGTGCTATCCGCCTGGGAGTTCAGATATAGGAAAAAGCTTCTATTATTTATTTTCCTGTGTCTGTAATCGTTTCTATGCTAAATTTCAGCTGTTTTATTTTGCCGATTTGCTGGCAGAAATTATTCGAGCTTGACGAGAGTGCTACTTATTTTGTGCAAGAGGAACTGACACCAATTTTCTGGGACAAATTGTTCATGTTGAAGTGAGAAGCTTGTGGAATCATGGTTTATGACCTAAATGTACCTGGAATTGCGGTAGGCCTAAAGGGCCAAATTTTCTGAGTGGTTCGACTGGTCTAAGGCCCAAAATTGTTCTGCTGAAGCCGAGTTAGGTTTGTCTTCTGGGGAAGGTATGTTGCAGCCCTTTTCATTTGAAATGGCACCGTCTTCAACTTCACAAAAAATATTCTACTGCGTTTGAACATAATAAGAATAATCGTGGAGTAGACATGGAGAATTTTAAAGTATTTTAAAGTGTTTTAAAGTGTGGCCACTTTATGATCAGTTTCAAAAGCACCGAAATATGCAAGGTTATATTGAAATTTTGTTCGATCATAGGAACTACCAAAACTACAGTAGTTCTATTGCTAAGTTGTAGAATTGTTGAAATTAAGTGCTTTCTCGGTGAATATTGTATAATCTTATTTGCAGTATTTCATGTGTGAGAGACAAAATAGGTTGAAGTGAACTTATTTAAATAAATTCCCAAAATATATGGTCAAATTAATGGATTGCAGTACACATTTGCATAGAAATGAAATGGCTTGAAATGTACTTATTTAAATCATGTTCCAAAATATTTGAATAATTTTAATGAATTGCTTTACACATTTGTAATGGAAACATTTCATGAGTTTGTATGAAGTAAACTTTGGGAAATCGAACTGTGTGTATGTGCTGTGTGTGTGTGTGTGTGTGTTGTGTGTGTGTGTGCGTGTCTATATATATATATATATATATATATATATATATATATATATATATATATATATATATATATATATATATATATATATATATATATACACACACATACACACACACACACACAGAACAAACTTTGTTTTGGACATGAAGCACTAAGTGTACTTGCACCTTTCCAATAGAATTGTAAAGCGATAGTTATTTTGCAAGTTGTTAAATTATTGTAACTAACCTTAATTTGAACTCTGTTTTAGATAATAAGTACTCAACGTACCTCCACTTTATCAATAGGGTTGTAAAGTGATTGTTATTTTTTTAAATTTATTGTGAGATAGCTAGAGACTCAAATATTCTGTGATTCAAATAACAATTCATATCACATGGATGTTTGTAGTAGTGTAGCTTGTAATAAAGTTTAATAGTATTTACCAGATGTCCACAGTTTGTTTTTATTTTGACAGTCCACCTTTTGCTGAATTCTTTGAGTTTGTTGAATTTATTTACATATTTAATGTTTGTTGAGTTTTGCAATTTGAGACTTGTTGAGAATTGGGCTTTTGACATTGTTCAAACTAGTGAGAATTTCTCTACATACTAAATAAATACCCCCTGTCTTTAAATATTTGTAGCAACCTTTAGCGAGTTTCCCAAGGGCCAGTGATTGTTACACTATGTCACAGCAAATTTAAACCAAGTTTAATTATCCAATATTACCTGAATTGCAAATTTTAGTTAGTAGAAATTTCAGTCTGAATACACACAAATCCCCTTTAAATCCATGTACATAATTCTAAATAAAATCTCACACAATTTGCCTCTCAATTGCATTTTTTCCATAACCTCAGAAGAGTTATGTGCCAATTAGCACCCTTCACACTATACCCATTTTTGCCTACAATTCTCTCAATCCTCAACATAAATAGTTACCATTTCTAATAATTCTGGTCCCAATACTTTTTCTAAACCTCAAATGAAATGGTTAACTGACAAATTTAATCCAAAAGACAACCTTTTAAACCAAAACATTTTACCTTGATGAGGGAATGCAGTTACATTTCTAGACTTTTCTGCTAAAAGAATCTGCCAGGAAGAAGCTACTAAGTCTGTTTTGGAAAAATATACACAACCTTCAAATTTTTGTAGTAATTCATCCATAGGTTTCGGAGCTTCCCTATCTAGTACTAAAATCTGATTTAATTTTCTCTCATCAAGGCAAATCCTCACTCATCCCGACTTCTTTACTACCACAATCACAGGATCCAAATACAGTAAACTCTCGCCAGTCCGTAGTTCGAGAATCCGTGGTACTCAAAAATCCGTGGTTTTCTCAAAGCAATGTCCGTTTTGATTATTGCAACGTGCTGCGCCGTGCTACACTGCACCTAGCTTCTTCGCGTTTGTGCTGCGCTGTGCCGCGCTGCTACAGTAGCAAGCATCTAACGGTACTAGTAGCAGCAGA
>PNEQ01010488.1:0-10595 GCA_003012365.1 Medauroidea extradentata | reverse complement strand
TGGCATAATTTTATAGTTGTTTCCATGAAATAAGCAGTGTTTTCCACTGCCATTAAGTGATATTTGAACAAACACACTCAGGTGGCTCTCAAACTGTGAAGTTTATAAAAAATTAAAAGTATTTTCCTGTAGAGATTTGCACACATGCTAATCCTTTGAACTGTCAAAAAAAGGAATTCTTACGCGAGACAGACTATATAGGTACTATTTCCATCCAAATTATCTTATACGGTGAAACCTCTGTACAATTACACCTCTTTATAAAAACTGCCCCTATATAAATACCCTATTCTATGGAACCATGAGGGGTCTTTATAGAGAGGTTTTACTGAAGGTATTTAGTTAGTAACTCACGTGTAATGGTTGAAGGTTTGCCGGAGAAGATCTGGCTAGTAAGGAACGTTTACGGGCTCAGATGAACCAGCAGCGTGCCTGGCTTGAACAACAGATAGCTGAAAGGCAAGCTGCTCAGAGCATGCGCAAGGCTGCTGAAGATGCCTACCAGGAGGCTTTGGTTGCACGTGACAAGCGAGCTTCTCATCTGGAAAGAATGTCTCAGGAATGTCGCCGTCGACTGAATGAAGCCACACTGCGATTCAACAAAGCCTTGGTGAGCTAGGTAGCGCAGCAGATCATTTTTGCAATATTTGTTTGCTTCACCACATAATGAGGCAGTTTTTTTTATATGCTAATTCTCTCAACAATCACTCCTAACACAGCCCTCAGGTGATGTTAATAGATATATTTTTGTTTGTGTCATGATGTCAGCAAAACAAGAAATTTTTTCAGATGGCACATTCAGGAGGATCTGGGTTTGATTCTCAGCTCTGGTCATCCTGGTTTCAGTTTTCAGTGGTTTCTCTAAATTGCGCTAGAAAAACTCAGGGATAGTTCCTTACCAAAGGCCATGGTCAATTCCCATCCGAGTTCTTGTAATTGTGTAAAGTTGGGCGTCACCCTCTCTAATGAAGTTGCTGTTGAAGTGACAAAATGCTCACTTACCTTACCTTTTTCAGTTGGTTTAGGATGCTTACCTACCTAACAGCCACGGTGTGAGCAAGAATAGGGATTTACATGTTAAATTATATTCAGCAGTGCTCAGTAATTTTTTACGATATTATTTTCAAACAAAACCATTTTTTGCATTGAGAAGTTAAATTGCTACAAAAATAAAAATATAGGAAAACATTTATTACATTTGAGTGATTTTTTGTTATGAAACTACTTGCTTATTCATAGTTATGACACTATTAAAAATAACAACCTAAAAGATGCAGTATCAGTGTGGGCCTCACCTAGATAAAAAAAAAGTCAGTGGGACATTTATGTAGGTTAGACAGGTACTTAGCCACACAGAATATAATTTAACATCTCTCTCTCTCTCTCTCTCTCTATCTATCTATCTATCTATCTATCTATCTATCTATCTATCTATCTATCTATCTATCTATCTATCTATCTATCTATCTATCTATCTATCTATATATATATATCCCCCTTCCCTTATCCTTGCTTGTACCAGGACACAGAGGTAGGCAGTGATTGACAAGTTTGGTTATGGACTCAGTGTATTGTTCAATGTCTATGTTATAATTTCAAAATTTCAATCTGTGATATATAAAATTGGCGTAGTTAAATCCAATTACTATACTTTTCTTTTAAGTCTGAGAGGCATAAATTGTATTAGAAACACATTTACCTTTCACCTTAAGTTTCCAAATTTTTATTTACTATATTATGCAGTGTTTTATTCTTTTAAAATGCATCCAACATGTAAAATTGTGTATATTAACAATTTAGGAATTAAAACAAGTTAAAAAAAAAAACAACTTAGGTTTTATAAAATAATCATTATAAAAATCCCAGAAACCAGTTACTATGATGCTAGTTAAAGATTTTAGTAAGTTATGTATTGCTTGCTGATACAGTTGAATTTCAGTAAATTAGTAGTATAGATAAACTGAATGTTCTTTGCAGTTGTGTAAATACTCTTTTCAGATTTAGTTCAGAGAAAACTTTTACTCATGTATAACTTGTTTGTATTTTTTCTTTGTTGTTGTTATGTGTTAGTGGGTTTATATCGTCTCCCATATGCCAGAACCACGAATGTGCAGAAGTCGCTTTTTTGAGACATGTACATAGGTAAAAAGTATTTTTAATTATCTATGTTTTGCCATAAACATGAATGTTGTATCTTTATTCCTGTAGCAGTAATTTCACTTTCTTTTTACAAGAAAGTGGAATATTTGCATTATGTGTTATGCCAAAAAAATGAATGTGGCACATTCGTGACATTTGTCTTGAATTATAGAATTATTGTTTAGCTAAAATCAGGAATGTGGCACATTCGCAATTTTGGCATTTCGAAGGACATGCAACATGTTAAATGAAAACGCCAATTTGTCACATTAATTACTATAACTTTACTAAAACAGTTAATTTAAATCACATCATGAAACGAGCTGATTTTCATGAAACATAAAAGAAAAGCAGAAATGGCCCGCCAAGAACGCAACATAGACAAATTAGCTGCAAAAGATGATCAACATATTTTCGTCTTTAACTTTGATTTGAAGGCTGTTTTAAATACTCCCAAAGGACTGTGTGGGCAAATATTTTACTTACGAAAGTTAGCAGTTACAATCTACAACTTGGGCAATCAAGACGGAACATGTTATTTGTGGAATGAACTTCAAGGCAAGCAAGTTGCGTTTATGATTATGTAATGAGTCAACAGAACATCGAAGAAGTTCGAATGATGTCAGATGGTTGTGGTGGACAGCAAAAGAATGTAATTTTTATCTCAATGTGCATGACACTTTGTCAGACTCATCCAGGGCTCAAAACCATTGATCATAAATTCTTTGAAACTGGACATATTGAAATGGAGCGTGATTCAATACACTCAAAGATAGAAAAGAAATCCAAGAATGCTCCTGTTTATGTTCCTGAAGGTGGGCACAGATAATTAAAACAAGCAGGAATAATCCTTGCCCACTTGTAGTGAGAACAATGTTGCATGACAATTTTCTTGACTTTAAAACAGACTCAAAAAGAGTTCCAAAAATTCTCACGAGGTCCATATGCTGGCTACATTACGAATAAGACAAGCCTCAATCACTGTTCTTTAAAACAAATTTCAACGAACCTTTTCAGGAAATACAAATAAAGAAGACAGCAGGACGACTCTCAACAACACAAAGAGTCATAAAGGCATACAACGAGACATTTTCAATCTCTGTGCCCAAGTACAAAGATTTATGTACAATATGTGACAAGTTGATAATTCCAAGAGAACATCGTGCATATTACCGAGCATTGAAAAGTAATGAAGGTGTTCGTGATGCACTGCTGGAACCAGACAATAATGAGTCGGATGAAGAGTTGATGTGATTTACTACCGGCACAATTTTTTTTTTTTTTTTTTTCCCCAGTTTGTATTGTTAAGTTGTACTGAACTATACGCTACATAATTTTCCAGAGCGTTGTGAGTAATAATTGTCAGAATTTACACCTAACCCCATTGTTTTCCATTGTAATATTATTTTATTCCAAGTGTTTTTGTACTGTGTGTTGAATAAATAATTTTAAAGAGCTGATAATGATAACCAAACAATAAAGTTGCTGAATGTATTTCTGTTTAAAATAAAAATATTGTCTTTTGATTGGATTTTATATGCCAGAAACACGAATGTGTTACATTTATACTTAATTTGTACTTAAACTGCAAGGGTAGAGGACATTTATTAACATTAAATGAAACAACTTATTCCATTTGTTTAATTTTGTCACTGTATAACATTTGAATAAAAACAACACATAAGATTTATATTCCCTAATTTTAAAGCGGCTGAAAAGTTTCTTTTATGTCCCGTTCGTCGGCACTGGATATACGGATATGCCACTACACGGGCCTGGAAATGTTTCCTGCTTAATCCTATTCACCGAGTCTATCTCTCAGTACACAGGTTGCAGTCGCGCGCGCCATTTTACACTGTACCCCCTGCCTAACTGTGTCCACATACCACTCTAGTCAATACACAATGTCAATATGCACATAACATACATGCAATACACAACAGTTTCAAATCTATTTTTCTCAAAACTTGCAAAATGCACATTCGTGGTTCTGGCATATGGGGGACAATATCTAAAAAGTTGTGATAAGTTAACATTCTTCTTTCTGCTAAAATTATGGTTTATTACTGTGTAAACCATTATTTTATAGCAGTTTTCAATGATATCAGACAAAGCAGGTATTTAAAATAACTGTTGCAAATGCTAGTACTAGTACTACATGTAAGGCTTCTTATCCGTCATATGAAAATGCAATAAACTTAGTGAAAACCATCATCATCAATCCAACCACAGTTTAATAGCACCCACCCACATCCACAACCACAAAGTACTGTGTATCACGTACTTGACATGTTCTGGTTTTTGGGGTATGATCTTCTGAAAATATATTTTGTGTAACCTAAACCATTTTGTAAAATGCTAAAAAAATTTAAAGGGATTTATAGCTTTGACAGTTATCTTGACATCTGGATGAAATCAAGAAAGTGCTTTAACTTCAATGAAATGATCACAGTATGAAACTAATACAAAAAAAAAACAGTTTTCTATTTAGGTGATGTGGGGTATGATTCTCTTTAATTTAAATGTGTTAGTGTAAGTTCAGTATATCATTGATAGTTACATTCCTTGTAAGTAGTAAATTCTGCATTATTCATGAAAGGCAGTTGGTAATCATAGATAATAGGTACTCTGAATTCAGTTACAATCAGTTAACAGACGCTTAAATCAAGCCCCGAGTCTTGTGACGCAGTCATTCTCTCATTATACGATGCATTGAGACTGAGTGATGGGGTAGTAGTGACATGGATAACATGACTTGGCCACCTGTATTATGCTGGTTTAAGTCTATGTTCTGACTTACTGTAAAATATTGGAAATTGCTGACAGTGTTCAGTAACCTTAATTTTGTGTTGAAATTTATTGAACTGCTAACAGCAGCAGTCAGATGTCTGTGGGGCCTACCACATAGTTCAGTTTACTTTGAAATGATTACTCTCCATAGATTTAAACTAAATTTATCTGTCTTGCTTCCTGTGGATTTCATTATTTGTACATTCATCTTAATTTTATATTATTTGTCAGGCCATTTCTTGCCTCTAAATACAGCGTACCCAGTACAGCACCTATTGTGAGTCCAACAGTGTTGATACTTGCAGGCTGAAGAACAAGAAGCCCAGAGGAGACTGGATGAAATGAGAGATCTGGAAGACAAGCGAGCAGAGATTTATAACTTCATGACAAGCGACTTGCTCACAGAGAATATTGAAGCTGCTAAAAGCAACTTAGGGGAACATCGCGTTGTTGGTTACATGTACAAAGGTATGACTCCCGAGCAGCGAGAAGAAGTTAGGAAAGTACAGCTGCAACAAATACAAGAAGCGCAGGTAAGAGCTCGTGACTGATAAATAACTAAACTCCTGCTCTAGGGATTGTATTATAAGTATTTTAATTTAGGATTAGGTGTGAGTTAGGTAAAATGCACCTGGGAGCTGTTTGTATCTAGCTGTTGATAGCTTGTTTTTTTGCATATGACTGGTTTAGTTAATGCACAGATCATTATTTTATGTCTGCCATTTTTTTAAATGTTCACCATTATAAAGTTGTAAGGTTATAGTTTTCATGTGATATTGATTATTGATACATGCTACCAAGTATAGTGGGTTTAGGCACACTCAACATTAAATTTCTTATTCCACTGAAAAATTCACAGCATTTCAGTTAGCCACTATTGATGCTATCATGCCACCAAGTCAGCGGGAAAAAAAAGAGCACACAGCTTACCAAGAAACTTTTGGTAAATATTCAATCAGTTTGGCCCACTGTAGTCCTACACTATTCAGTTCAACCATCTATGTTGTATGATTGGCAAAGTTTAGGGCCAGCTACATACAGTAGCGTACGTATGGCAGCTTGAATTATAACATTTCGGAACGTAGTTTAGGCGTTAGCTAGGGTGCTTTCCTCCCACCAAGGTGATCCTGGTTTGATTCCTGGAGCGCTTGATCCCAGGTTTCTCGCATGTGGGAAACATGGCAGAAGTTGTCGGCAGGTTGGTTTACTCAGAGTACTATATTTCCGCATTTAGTTGCTTTTCAACTGTAGGGCTTTATTGTTTATTTCATGTCATTCTTCAGGGCTCAGCAGGTGTTTACAGGTGTACAGTCAGAAGTCTGCTCTCTAGACATAATACTATGCCCTTGGATACCCCTTCCCCGTATGCTATTTATAAGTTACATAATTTTTCCTTCTACTTGCAATTAGCATTCCAAAATGACATTAAACTTAATGAAATTAATTTTTTGTTTGCACTGTACGTATGACATCTGTGTACAATGTGTACCAGATTGAAAGTCTGTAGGATGTTGTAGTGATCCAGTATGCCAAGTACGTAGTATTTCTTTGTGTAACATTTCCGTACTTCCACTGCTGTCAAAACCGTGGGTGCCCATTATGTTTGCAGCACTTCAATCATAGCTGTATCAGTTTTATGGTCTTGGAGAAGCCTTTAAATGTTCTTGAACAGAACAGCCTCTTGGTGGTTCACCATCTCATTTACCTTACATCAGTGACAAAACTCGTTCTCGATCCCCCAGATATTGTTGGACATATTTGATGATTTGATACATACGGATCTGGCATTAATGACTGTAACTGATCGAGGTAGCCATATAAACAGTTTCCGGCAAATTAAATAAAATGTTGACATGTTAGAAAGAAAGATTTAATAATAGCAAAAAAATGTAAGTGTTTTATATTTTTAAAGGGAGTGTGATGTTCATCAAGTGGATCAAGACATTAAAATGTTCGTATGCTCGATTTCACTTCTGTTTTCTTTGTGTTTGTTGTTGACATTCATGGTACGGAGTGAGTTTGTTATTGACATTCATGGTACGCAAGTAAAACTAAAATTTTGCATTTAGTAAGGAACAGAGAGTTGCTACCCTGTGTTTACATGAAGATTTTGAAGATTATATTGTAGTGATTCATGAATCAGTACATCTAAATCAACAAAAAATTGTTGTCTTGTTTTAACTTATTTATGTGAAACGTTTTCAAGAAACCTATCTAACATTATTCAAAACAGAAAGAAATTAGCCTGGCATGTAGTTCAATTATGTAGTATTAGAAATATTTGATTAAAAATCATTTCAAGATTAAATTTTTTGGAAGTATGTATATTAAGAAAGAATCCAATTTCACAGTTTATGTACAGTAAAATAATTATATTAAATAGTGCTGCAGTTAATGTGCCATCAGAAACTCAATACTTGCATTGTATGTAAAATAGAGAAACCCACTTTCATGACACTCTTCCAAACAGAAACATATTTACTATAGTTGTCTTTAGTCCACAGCTTAGTTATTATACCTAAAAAAAAAATACTGCTAAGAATTTTGTCATTGCAGTTGTTATTGGGTGAGCAAAAAGTAATGTTATATGCAGGAAATTAAAAATAAATGCCAATGTTGTTATGAGCAGGAAATAAAAGAATTATGGTTTATATTAAATTGTTGGCACCATGGAAAGGTGATGTTACATGCAGGAATATTATGATAGGGTTATTCTGTAAAGTACACATACCATATTATGTGGGGCCTGTAGCAAATAACACTTTTGCTACTGTATTAATCCAGGACTGCTTACGTTGCAGTAACATTATTGACTACTTTAAAATTGTATGATAGAGTACTGTGTAAAACCAAGAATCAGTCTATATAACATACGTAATGAACCATACCATCCTGCAGTTTCACTAAATTATTTCTTGCCTATGTCTAATCAAGTAATTTTTTTTTCCAGGCTCGCAAGGCTGCTGAAGAAGCATACAACAATCAGTGGGACAAATTTGCATCTGACATGTCTCATTTAGTAATGCTAAAGGACAGAGAACTAATTAGAAAACAAAGGTCAGTGTTAACATATTAACAGTTTTGTGTACCAGTAGCCAAAAATCAGATTTCATTGCTTGTAAAAAACCATGTACGTACAGTATGTATAATATTCTATAAGTTTATTCTTTTAAAAATTTTAGAAATTAGTTTCTCCTGATTTACTCATTTTACGATGCACTTAAGGTGCCTTTATTAGCCAACAGAAAAAAATTATTATTTCATATTGCTTTTTAGTTACATATAAATAGAAAGAAAAATGTTCATTGCAAAATGAACACTTGAAAGTGTTTTCTTGTGTACCTTCAAGTTGACTGGCATTAAAAAATTACCAATAATCATAATTAATTAAGGCGACATAGTGCCTTCCTGAGGTTGAAGACAATATGAAAGATACTGGTGATGGGCGCCACATAGCTACTTGCTCGACTGAGTCTTGAGCATGAATTTCACTGTGTCTATAGAGTCCACGTGGTTGTACCTCAGGACTGTGTTGACACTTACCCTTTTTCACTCCCTATTGAGGCCAACAGCATGCCTTGCACACTCGCACACACATGTACTTGTGAAATAAAAGCGACTTAGGTTTCAGGTATTTACTTGGTCACATTTCCGTACAGAAAATAGGTTACAAACTCACATGTACCGTTCTACACTTCCTTCAGCGCTCTTCAACAGAGGTGCAACTAAGCTCGAGCTAAATAATTAGAGCTACTCCTGAGTGGAGAAGAAAACAGAAACTTAAACCATGATGTCTGGAAAATTGTAAAGTTCAGGTAACCTGTGCTCACGTGGGTTACAATCCAATTTCTTAAGCTGACGGCTACACGTTAAGTTTAAGCCTTGATCAAAACAGCTCAGTTTCACTTCTGACCGAGTAACGGTGTGCGCAATGTAAGAGTTAAAAATGTTCCAAATTAATAGTGCTAACAGAAAGCCGGTGATCAGTTAAACACTGCATGTAGCTTCCTCGTATAAACACAACTGGCCATGGTGAATGCTAGAGAACTACTGTGGGGACCATTGTGCACTGGTTGCAAGACGCATGTGAGGGCAGCACTAGCATCATATAACTGCCAAATTCAAAATACTAATTTAGACACAGTTTCCTTAATATGATTACTTTATATAGGCAACTTATAGGCCTTGCATGTGATGCATGTAAACATTGACACTATAGCTTAAAAATACCTATGCAATCAAAACACTTATAAACACCCAGGCAACCTCTAGTTCCAGGGTTGCCACCCTGATGTTTAATTACTGCACCTGCACGTCTCCCCTGGAACACAACAAACACATAACCCTCGACATGGCCGTGAATCGGCATTGCCAGTTAACAGTTTAGTTCTTATGGTCCGTGTTGCTCAAGCATTTAAAGGGGCGACAGAGCCCTGCATCCTGGTCCCTTTCTTGGTCTTCCCACATTGCTCCTACCTAACCCTATCAGCGGGCTCGCGCAACAGGATTTTGCTAGGGCCAGACGAGGTACGACACCAAAGATAATGATTTTTTATTTTTAAAGTTAATCTTGGTAATTTTTTTCCCAAACAACAATGTTTATTTTATGAAATTCTAAAGCTTTGGTTAGGCTTGTACCTCTGCTTGTTCATGTGTGTGCTGCAAGTAAAAATAGGTACTTTTTATGTACAGCAATTTAATAAAAAAATGCCTAATATAAGCTTTCTAAATTCCCTATTCTTGCTTGTACAAGGGCTCAGAGTTTGGTAGTGCCCTTGAGGAACACATGGGACATAAACTAACACTAAAAAGGACAGGTCTAGTACAAGAGTTTCTTACAACTTTGTGAGGAAATGTTTAATTAAAGTGACATATTCTCAGAAAGCAATATACTTCGTCACAGCCAAATGTATCAATTCCAGCATCAGAAATGGTTAGCCAGAAACTCATCAGTCTTGCAAGAATTTTGCTTTGAAAGCTGAGAAGTAGTATTTTGTAACATTGACATATTGTTACAAGCTTGTGGGCTAGGTACGTTTGGGGATGGAGGTCTTGATAAAATAAAGAAAATAAAGATTACCTAGTTTATTTACAACTGTACATACAAAAATAACCTATGTCTACAATGATTTACCACAATAAATGTCAAACAGAACAAGTAACTACTATTTACACAAAAGAAAAAAAATACATCTACATAAGTTCTCTGTATATGGAAAGGTTACTAGTCACTCGCAATGGTGGACCCAAAGAATTAGTACAGCAGAATCTTTCTGGCCTAGAATCACCTTCTTCCTCCTACTTGCTGCGGTCCCACTCGCTGGACGCCCTTGAACAGTCGTCGCAATCCAATACTCGTCACTATCACTTCAGATCACACTAGGCACCTGCCAGCAAAAACTCTCTCTCTCCTGCTGCAGCTTCCCCTTATATACCTCACCCTCCTTCTTCTCGAATTATCTCGGCAGGTCTCTGTTCTCCAACCTCCTGGAAAGATGTCGCTTCAAAGTCACGCACCACCCCGAGAGATAAAGAGGGAACAGGATCATTCCAGATCACGATATTTTCTCTCGGTTACCCGATACTGGGTGCAGGTGGTTATCATGGAGTAATACAATCCATGCGGCACCCGAGGAGGCCTTTTAGCGCTGCCGCCACTGTATTGT
>PNEQ01010484.1:0-15601 GCA_003012365.1 Medauroidea extradentata | reverse complement strand
GTGTAAAGGGTAACGTGCTGAACACGCTCATGTTTAGTGATTATTTGGAATGCTTAATGCAAAATTCACGGGTCTGGGGCACCCAGTATCATTTCCGGTCGCACGATCACGTTGTCTATACGGAACGTGTATCCAAAGTAGCATTGTCGGCAGCTGACGATAAGCGTTACATCAACACGGACGGTATCACGACTTTGCCATGGGGTCATTTTTGCGTTCCTCCGCACGGTTAAAGTTATGAACTAAAAAAATAGAGACTTTACTCATGTCTGTCTGGCTGCCCACCTGTCTGACTGGCTGCCCACCTGCCTGACTGGCTGCCCACCTGCCTGGCTGTCCACCTGTCTGACTGGCTGCCCCCCTGCCTGGCTGTCTGCATGTCTGCCGACCTGGCTACCTGATGAGCTGTGTGGTTACCTAATGCCTGCTCCTCCAGCCTGACGTTCTGGATGTGAACGAGAGAGAGATGTCTGTATCTCTACACTACGGCTGCTTGCCTTCTGCGCCTACTATACAGTTTGCCTGACTTCCACTGGAGCATCCATGCTTGGCGTGGTGTTGGATCGCACATCTCCGACTAGGGGGAATCTATGACCTCTGATCTGTGTAGTGTTTTATACTGATATGTGGGTTTGGTGTTACACACAACTGCGTGTGCGTCAAAGTGTTGAGCTGCAAGTACATGCCTAATGGAGTACTACATTGTGTTGGACTATGGAAAAAAAATGGCTGTGAATGTATCTGGGATACTGATGCATTGAGAAAATAAATATTAGTTTTGAAGTGAAATATGTGTGTGAAATTATTTCATTATTCCTTGTCGTTTAAATTATGTGGTTTAAAAAAAATTTTCAATCTAAAAGAAAATAATGATAACATATTGCAGTTATAATAAAATGGTAAGAAGCAGCTATGGATTTTAAAAAAAAATGTAATGGTAAAGGAAACTTTTGCTGGTACACATTTAAAGTTCAAGCCTACTTTGTTATGCTGTGCACAACTGCCGCCTCACTGCGGCAGCGACATCTTGCTAACTGAATACTTAAAATAAGGTAACCCCACCTTATATACTGCTGGTTGGAGTAGGGTGGGGAGTACCAGTTTATACTGGTGTTTCCTCCAGCCACCCTTAGTCGAGCTTCGGGAGTCGAGAGGAGAGGACGTCTCTAGAGGTAAGCCTGATGGGGAGGGGAGAGAGGGGTAGGTAGGAGGGTATGCTAAATCTTGTGTAGTATCAAGTATAGGCTTCAGGGGTAGAGGGGTTAGACTGGAGGGGGTATGTCATAAGGATAGGGAGGGGTTAGACTGGAGGGGATATGTCATAAGGACAGGCGGGAGGGGAGTATGCTAGGTGATAGGCAGGGGTTCAAGGATGGAGGGGCGGTACAAGGACATGCTATATGGTTGGAGGGGGAAGGTAGGGAGGGGTAGGAGAGGCTACAGGGGTATTCTTTTAATGGTATGCTATAAGGGTATGCTAAAAGGATGGGAGAGGCTACAGGCATTGTGTTTTAAGGTATAGGGAGGGGGTAGGAGAGGCTACAGGGGTATGCCATAAGGGTATGCCATAAGGACAGGAGAGGCTACAGGGGGTAGGATATTCAAGGGTATGCTATAAGGGTATGCCATAAGGATGGGAGAGGCTACAGGGGGTAGGATATTCAAGGGTATGCTATATGGGTATGCCATAAGGGCAGGAGAGGCTGCAGGGGGCAGGATATTCAAGGGTATGCTATAAGGGTATGCCATAAGGACAGGAGAGACTACAGGGGTAGGGAGGAGGTATACACTTCCCCTTCATGGCGCTTAGGCATAACTTGTACCAAAAGGACCCATTCCCCTCATTTCCCCTCACTTCCCCTCACTCCCCCCCTCCAGGGGCGGGGCTTAAGCTCTCGGCCAATCACAGGCCTAATGGCACTTAGGTGCTATTCGTACCAAAAGACCTCAACAACCAATCCCAGCCAAGACCACGCCCCCCTAATGACCCTCTAGGCCAATCAGAGCCCTTGCTCCACCAGGGGGAGGGGTCGGCCATGTTAAGCTTATGCAGGTTAGGCCGGTTTTGCTCCCAGTTGCGCCAGGATGCCCACCGGTCCCTACTGAAGAGGACAATGCTGCAGGGCTACCATGACCGATGATTCCAAGGTTGAGGTTCTGCCCCTTCCGGATGAAGGCAGTGTGTATAATCTGTGTTTAACAATGGACTCATCCATAGTACGAACCAGGGACCTGGACGAAGTGTACAGCGATAGTGAACAGGAAGAGCAGGAGGAAGATGAGGATGCTGGGGAGAAAGTGTGGCGAGAGCCCTGTGTGCTGTGAGCCCAGGTTCGGGACCAGCATGAGGAAATCCTGGAGCTGCAGCACCAACTACAGGCTCAGCATGTCATTGAGGAGATCCTCCACACCGCCACAGCTCGCTTCCAGGACTAAACTCTCTTCCTCCAGACATTGGTGGGGCGAGGACCTGCCTAGTCGTCTCAAGAATGATGGTGTACTGTGTATATAGTTTATATAGTGTTTTATTAAGAAATGTATTATTTTTTAAACTTAACATTGCTAGAGTTGAGAGACATTATTCGCCTGTCATAACTTTTCTTAAAGAGCATCAGATGCATCAGTCCTTTAACACTCAATCAGTATTTACATGCCACACTATTACATTATAAATAATTACTATAAAAGGTTTTAAAATATGCTATAATTGAGAATGAATATTATGATGTCGGTGATACAGCTCTGTGTATAATACGTGTCAAGACCTGTCAATCTAGTTGCCTGGAGGTAAGCATAAAAAAATAACAGTGCAATTCTATTATTGAACACCGCTTCATTTTTCAGCCTTGTAATCTGTCTGTGCAATATGCAGGTAATACATCATTATTGTCGGTTAATTGGGCATCTGTCGTTCCAAGCCAAGATAAAGGCTGACAACCTTATTGGCCAACAATATATTGTTCGCGATATAGTGTGAGAGAAAACGTTTCACAAAATAACGCCGAGATTTTCACCGAAAACAACATTAACTGTGCAGATATAAATGAATTATACTTAAATTTATTGATTCTATAGTGGACTGCTACAGAACCAACATTTTGCAGTGTTATTATTATTCATATTACATCTCATTATAATTGCTTTGCTACAATTCCTAATGAAAGAATCAGAGCACATGAAAATAAAGGCGTGTACAAATCGGCGATGCTAGCAAGGAGTGGAATAATGTAGTAGAAGTTGTAAGATAATATTGTATATAAATATGTGTCAACTCTGAGAGCAACAAGTCTAACTATGTTCAGTAGGAGGATACTGGAACAAATATGGCAGTCGCTGTACAACGAGCAAGATGTGTAGTCATCAGAGTTGATGATAGGCGGTCGTACTAGCACTGAAGCTATAACAGAGATACATGACAGAGAATGAAACATTTAGTAACAAGTATAATAATATAGATAAAGAGGCAAAAGGAATGACAGAGCATGACAAAAATGTCCTAATAATTAATATAGATATTTAATGAATACAAGATGGTGCCGACACCTGCAAACACCCTGCGCCCTGCCTCAGCTCACACTTGTTTTACTATCGGCAAAAATGTATAAGTGCTATAATGCGATGCGACTAATATTACGAACGACACAATAATTTTAAAAGAGAAAATATTATTATAAAATGTTGATTGCTAAGGGCCTTGAACATCAAAAGCAGTAATGTCAAAACTACTACGAAGGAATATAATAACATTAAAGGCATTTTTAAGCTGGTGTTGTAGGTCTGAACGTCAAGTAAGATAAACCGCACACACAACGCCTCGTCAAGCGGTACGGATGAGTTGGGGTTAGTCATGTAAGCTCAAATATGCTCACTAGTACACCAGAAGTGTTGCAGTCAACAAGTATAGTTTACATCACAAACATTTGCATTTTTCTATACTAGTTTGTCTTTGAGGCTGTGGAGAAATTTCTTGCAGCCGATATAAGAGGTAATGTCTCATGCAATTGAATTTGTGAAAGTATAATAGGAAATTAGGGTAGAGCTCGGTTAAAGATAATTATACTAAGAGGTAAGTCGCTGCTAGTACGACACACACAATAATCACGTCGTATATCTTATATCATATTATATATTATGTATGACATTTACGGGCAGTCAAGTAATTCGTGGATATGGGCAGTAGCAATTGAATCTAATGTATCAATTAAGAAGGAAATACTCCTTGAAAAAAGTCACCAGACTCTTTGTTTACGAGAAAGCAGACATAGTAATGCGAACAACTTACCTTAAAATACCGATCGCTAGTTTTTTGGACTTATCTGGTTAACTAAGGACTTGCCGACATTTTACCTACGGGTGTTTTCTACTAAGATTATATATGAGAAACACATGGTACAGTATGTACCCACGAATTACGAGACATTCTGTATAAAATAACCAACTGCTGCACGTAATTATGTAAATATTTACAAATATTATGCATAATATTCTTGAGCACAGTTGCCCGGTAGAATTATAGTTTTTGAATGTATAAGACAATGTTATGAAGGAGATAACTGGACAAGTATGGTAGCAGAAATTATTTTGAGAGAAGAAGTGCACATCACCTGTCTTCCTCAAGTCCTGAGTCCCTCTGACGAGAGTCGATGTGACGTCTACGAGGCTTCACAGACAGCTTGTGACGAGCGGCAGATGAGTCGAGCAGAGTGGTCATGTCGGAGCCCAAGTCAAGATCTGGATCCAGTCGCAACTTCCTGTTACATCAACGATCATACAAACATAACAAATGTCACAACCACCTTATAACCTCGCCTTATACCACACAACCAATATCTACATAAACAACTTTACTCAAACTACCTGGGATCTTGTGAAGCTTGACAGTCGCACATAATAACTAAGAGAGAGCTCGTGTTTGCAGCCGTTCATGACAATAGCTAACACGAATAGCGCAAACTCGTACGTGAGTTCACCAACACCCAATGTTACACAAACTGACAACCTCGTCAGTGAAACTCATACAAATATAGGGAAGGGCAAAAATTGAATTTAACCCACCAAAAGCACTTTTGCGATAATATTTCACAGAAAAATAATTGGTCTGGTATAAACAACCGTAATTTCGTTTTCCACGAGGTATGCTTGCACAAACACTCTCACAACTGACTGTTCATGGCAAGCAGTTGGACAAAAGTTACATTACATATATTTACTCTAAAACTTAAATGTCTCAAGATAAACTGACTGCGAACTGGTAGAAATAATTGTTAATAGAATTGTGTAATATCAGCTGGCAATGATTTGAAAACAAAAATTCAGTTGGATAATACAATTAAAATTGGGAATATGCAGATGTATGAATAAAGACGGAAGACGCTAATGTTTCTTCATTTGACCCTGACAGTCTCATTGCAATAAGTATGCAGACTAATATAACTATTATTTAAGTGTGCGGTTAAAAAATATTGAAGATGATTACTTCTAGTTGTACAGATACATTGCGAATAGCCTACGGTAACTTCGATGTGGAATCACTCCTCACTAAAGTGCATGTACAACAAAGTCTAGAGGGGATCAGAAGCCATTTAAACTACACACATTCTGACAACGATTTGGTCAGGCCGACTGAGCACTGCGAAACATCGAATTTCTTCTCCTAGAGTGGCAAGAACTTAGCAAAAAAAAGAAACAACAGCTGTGGCTTCTCCACACTCAATCCAATCTTTATACGGCACACTTCGAAGAAGATGCAATTAGAGAGCGCGAGTATAACCGAAGCACTGGTACAGATACGTGCGCAATACTTTTGTAATCTTGCGACGTTGGTGGAACACCCTACAGTAATGCTTGGGCAACCTCAATAGTCAGCTAACTAACATAATTTTATAATGAAAGTCAAAATGGAAGAAGCTCTGCCGTACCTTGTGACCAGAGCTGGAAACAGACTAAATACAGAGATTACAGGAAGACTACCAACACAGACAGGTATCTGAATACCGAATCGCAGTCATCTCCGTCGTGGTGAACAGAGCCAGAGATATATGTGACAGTTTGAGCAACGATCAAGGACTTCAACATGTAAGAAACAGTCAGATGGCCAATGGTTAGTCTGAAAAATATGTCATTAACAATATCAGCACTCCAAATGCTTGAAAGACCGAACCAAGACCCAAGAAAAGAAACAATTCACACTCCTGCCGCATGTCAACAGAACTGTCATGAGAATAAGTAAGCTACTCCCGAAACATTATACTAAACCATTCAGCAGCCAACAAAAAAAATTAATACTTTTCTTCATAACATCACAGACAAATAATCATACAAAAAATCTTATGGCATTTACAAAGTAACTTCTTCGTGTGATAAAGTCTATATTTTAAGAACCAGACCAAGTATTTCAACACAACTCAAAACAACACATGGCAGAATTCAGGCACAGCAGAGACAGATCAGGAATTACACAAAACTATTAAGAAATGGCAGGTCTAGGATCATACCTACACAATCACCCATCCCACCATGAATCCACCCAATTATCTGGAGGTCCCGCCAAGCTAACTGCCAGGTCGAGGATCGCACTTCCCCCATCACCCATCCCACTATGAATCCATCCAATTATCTGGAGGTCCCAATAAGCTAACTGCCAGGTCGAGGATCATACATGTCCCAGCACTCATCCCACTATGAATCCACCCAATTATCTGGATGTCTAGCCAAGCTAACTGCCATGTCGAGGATCATACATGTCCCAGCACCCATCCCAGTATGAATCCATCCAAATATCTGAAGGTCCCGCTAAGTTAACTGCCATGCCGAGGATCATACGTGTCCCAGCACCCATCCCACAATGAATCCATCCAATTATCTGAAGGTCCCGCCAAGCTAACTGCAATGTTGAGGATCACACATGTCCCAGCACCCATCACATTATGACTCCACCCAATTATCAGGATGTCCCACCAAGCTATCTGCAATGTCGAGGATCATACATGTCCCAGCACCAATCCCAGTATGAATCCATCCAATTATCTGGAGGTCCCGCCAAGCTATCTGCAATGTCGAGGATCATACATTTCCCTGCACCCTTCGCACTATGAATCCATCCAATTATCTGAAGGTCCTGCTATGCTAACTGCCAGGTCGAAGATCATACATTTCCCATCCCCCTTCGCACTATGAATACATCCAATTATCTGAAGGTCCCGCTAAGCTAACTGCCAGGTCGAGGATCATATATTTCCCAGTACCCTTCGCACTATGAATCCATCCAATTATCTGAAGGTCCCGCCAAGCTAACTGCCATTTCGAAGATCATACATGTCCCAGCACCCATCCCACTATGAATCCATCTAATTATGTGGAGGTCCCGCCAAACTAACTGCAATGTCCAGGATCATACATGTCCCAGCACCCATCCCACTGTGACTCCACCTAATTATCAGGATGTCCCGCCAAGCTATCTGCAATGTCGAGGATCATACATGTCCCAGCACCCATACCAGTATGAATCCATCCAATTATCTGAAGGTCCCGCTAAGGTAACTGCCAGGTCGAGGATCATACATGTCCCAGCACCCATCCCACTGTGACTTCACCCAATTATTAGGATGTCCCGCCAAGCTATCTGAAATGTCGAGGATCATACATGTCCCAGCACCCATCCCACTATGAATCCATCCAATTATCTGAAGGTCCCGCTAAGCTAACTGCCAGCTCGTGGATCATACATTTCCCAGCACCCTTCGCACTATGAATCCATCCAATTATCTTAAGGTCCCGCTATGCTAATTTACAGGTCGAGGATCTAACATTTCACAGCACCCTTCGCACTATGAATTCATCCAATTATCTGGAGGTCCCGCCAAGCTAACTGTCATGTCGAGGATCATACATGTCCTAGCACCCATCACACTATGAATCCATCCAATTATCTGGAGGTCCCGCTATGCTAACTGCGAGGTCAAGTTTCATACGTGTCCCAGCACCCATCCCACTATGAATCCACCCAATTATCTGGAGGTCCCGCAGTGCTAACTGCTAGGTCGAGGATCATATCTGCACTATCAACCATTCCACTATGACTCCACCCATTTATCTGTTGGTCTCGCTCCCTAAACTTCAGTTCAACTTTGATGATCACACCGGTATGTACGAGGAAACAGAGCAGCATGTGGGGCCGTAATGCAGAAGTCGAGATACATGTCTTCCGTCACGAAAGCCTACGACAAAAAAATAAAATTTATTTCCAATATATGTCATCTGATGGACAATTTTGAACAGTTTCTGTACGGGGATCATGAACGATAGTAAATTACATCTATTTTTAATATATAATTTCACGTTTTGTTTAAAAAAAAGTTTGGAATTGTATTGTCACATAAATTAATTAATCCCTAAATTAATCTTTTACAGTCTGTTTATGAAACTGACGTAATTAATTATTACTTCAATGAAAAATGCACTACAATGAAGGAAACTTACTTCATTTTAGAAAGGAAAATGCTAAACAAAAAAAAAATGCCAATATTTAGAAAAAATATTTTTTTCACTGAAGCTGCTAAAAGAGAACTGAAAATTAACATTTTAAACTGCAACGCACATAATGTGTAATTTTATAGTTTCGTTTAAAAAACTACAAAGGCAAACATGACGATGACCAGCGCCAGAGAAGTTGTACAGAAATGTGTTACGAAAATGAGATGATGTTACTTCATGATAGTATGAGATGCTAGTATCCCTGGTTTCACACTCAATAATATTATTTGGGCTGCGATCATCCACACTGAATGCAAATGCTTAGTAGTTGATGTTCATAGGATCTTCTCTTAGGTTATAAATTAACAGTGATGTGCCTCAAACAACATAAACAAATTATGTCGTCAATCTTGGATGCCATATATGCTTCTACTTCATTTCTAAAGTCCAACTTATTTCTGAAATAAAAATTTGTACAACGCTATAAATAGACATATTTTCTGCACTTAAATTATTATTTCGTCCCTATAGTTACACAGTGAAACGAAGATAAACTTTACAAAACAGTGAACGAAACAACATGGTGACATAATCCGGGCTTACTTTTAAGGATTTGCGCATCATATAGGAGTCAACAGTAATATTGTGTTTATTGTTATTTTATTGTGTTCCTTGATATACAAAAATATAAAAAGGTCTCCAAATATAGGCGTACGATAGTGATTATTAGGACATCAGAATTTATAAACAAAATCAAAAAATTAGTTTGTTAACTCGTACAATTTTTGTAATATTAATTGTGTGGTTAGTTGTGTAATTGCTGAAGCTACAAATAACGAATAAATTATGAAGGTAATAAGATGATTTCGGTAACTAAGGCAACGTTTGTTCCGTATATAAGAAAACAATTTTCCATGTTTACTGTTGGACAGTTCGCGTTAAAAAAAAACAGCATCTGCAATGAAAGAGGCCAATAAGTATCGTCGATGTAGTGCATGACGGTTTCGCAGTACTAATTCATGCACTGTATAGGTCCTAAATTAATACATGCATTGTATAGGTCCTACATTAATGCATGCATTGTATAGGTCCTACATTAATACATGCATTGTATAGGTCCTACATTAATACATGCATTGTATAGGTCCTACATTAATACATGCATTGTATAGTTCCTACATTAATACATGCATTGTATAGTTCCTACATTAATACATGCATTGTATAGGCCCTACATTATAACATTCACTGTATAGTTCCTAAATTAATAAATGCATTGTATAGGTCCTACATTAATACATGCACTGTATAGTTAATAAATTAATACATGCTTTGCATAGGTCCTACATTAATACATGCACTGTATAGTTCCTAAATTAATACATGCACTGTATAGTTCCTAAATTAATACATGCAATGTATAGTTCCTAAATTAATACATGCATTGTATAGGTCCTACATTAATACCTGCACTGTATAGTTCCTAAATTAATACATGCATTGTATAGGTCTACATTAATGCATGCTTTGTATAGTTCCTACATTAAAACAAGCATTGTATAGGTCCTACAGTAATGCATGCATTGTATAGGTCCCACATTAATACATGCACTGTATAGTAACTAAATTAATACATGCACTGTATAGTTCCTACATTAATACATGCACTGTATAGGTCCTTAATTAATAAATGCATTGTATAGGTCCTACTATAATGCATGCATTGTATAGGTCCTACATTGATACATGCATTGTATAGGATCTACATTAATACATGTACTGTATAGTTCCTAAATTAATACATGCTCTGTATAGTTCCTAAATTAATACATGCATTGTATAGGTCCTACATTAATACATGCACTGTATAGTTCCTAAATTAATACATGCATTGTATAGGTCCTACATTAATGCATGCATTGTATAAGTCCTACATTAATACATGCACTGTATAGTTCCTAAATTAATTCATGCATTGTATAGGTCCTTCATTAATGCATGCATTGTATAGGTCCTACATTAATACATGCACTGTATAGTTCCTAAATTAATACATGCATTGTATAGGTCCTACATTAATGCATGCATTGTATATGTCCTACATTAATACATGCACTGTATAGTTCCTAAATTAATACATGCATTGTATAGGTCCTACATTAATGCATGCATAGTATAGGTCTGACATTAATACATGCATTGTATAGGTCCTACTATAATACATGCATTGTATAGGTCCTACATTAATACATGCACATTATAGTTCCTAAATTAATACATGCATTGTATAGGTCCTAGATTAATGCATTCAGTGTATAGTTCCTAAATTAATACGTGCATTGTATAGGTCCTTCATTAATGCATGCATTGCATAGTTCCTACATTAATACATGAATTGTATAGGTCCTATATTAATGCATGCATTTTTAGGTCCTGCATTAATACATGCATTGTATAGGTCCTACATTAATACATGCACTGTATAGTTCCTACATTAATGCATGCATTGTATAGGTCCTGCATTAATACATGCACTGTATAGTTCCTAAATTAATACATGCTTTGTATAGGTCCTGCATTAATTCATGCACTGTATAGTTCCTAAATTAATAGATGCATTGTATAGGTCCTACATTATGCATGCATTATATAGTTCCTACATTCACACATACATTATATAGGTCCTACATTAATGAATGCATTGTATAGGTCCTACATTAATGCATGCATTGTATAGGTCCTGCATTAATACATGCACTGTATTGTTCCTAAATTGATACATGCATTGTATAGGTCCTACATTAAAGCATGCATTGTATAGGCCCTACATTAATACATGCACTGTATAGTTCCTAAATTAATACATGCATTGTATAGGTCCTAGATTAATACATGCAATCTATAGATCCTTAATTAATACATGCACTGTATAGTTCCTACATTAATGCATGCATTGTATAGGTCCTGCATTAATACATGCACTGTATAGTTCCTAAATTAATACATGCTTTGTATAAGTCCTGCATTAATTCATGCACTGTATAGTTCCTAAATTAATACATGCATTGTATAGGTCCTACATTATGCATGCATTATATAGTTCCTACATTCACACATACATTATATAGGTCCTACATTAATGCATGCATTGTATAGGTCCTACATTAATGCAAGCATTGTATAGGTCCTGCATTAATACATGCACTGTATTGTTCCTAAATTGATACATGCATTGTATAGGTCCTACATTAAAGCATGCGTTGTATAGGCCCTACATTAATACATGCACTGTATAGTTCCTAAATTAATACATGCATTGTATAGGTCCTAGATTAATACATGCACTCTATAGATCCTTAATTAATACATGCATTGTATAGGTCCTACATTAATGCATGCATTGTATAGTTCCTACATTAATACATGCACTGTATATTTCCTAAATTAATAGATGCATTGTATAGGTCCTACATTAATGCATGCACTGTATAGTTTAATAATTAATACATGCATTGTATAGGTCTTACATTAATGCATGCATTTTATAGTTTCTACACTAATACATGCATTGAATAGGTTTTACATTAATGCATGCATTGTATAGGTCCTGCATTGATACATGCATTGTATAGGTCCTACATTAATACATGCACTGTATAGTTCCTACATTAATGCATGTATTGTATAGGTCCTGTATTAATACATGCACTGTATAGTTCCTAAATTAATACATGCATTGTATAGGTCCTACATTAATTCATGCACTGTATAGTTCCTAAATAAATACATGCATTGTATATGTCCTACATTAATGCATGCATTGTATAGGTCCTACATTAATACATGCATTATATAGGTCCTACATTAATGCATGCATTGTATAGGTCCTACATTAATGCATGCATTGTATAGTTCTGCATTAATACATGCACTGTATAGTTCCTAAATTAATACATGCATTGTATAGGTCCTACATTAATGCATGCATTGTATAGGTCCTACATTAATACATGCACTGTATAGTTCCTAAATTAATACATGCATTGTATAGGTCCTAGATTAATTCATGCAATGTATAGGTCCTACATTAATACATGCATTGTATAGGTCCTATTTTAATACATGCACTGTATAGTTCCTAAATTAATACATGCATTGTATAGGTCCTACATTAATGCATGCAATGTATAGTTCCTAAATTAATACATGCATTGTATAGGTCCTACATTAATGCATGCATTGTATATTTCCTACATTAATACATGCCTTGTATTGGTCCTACATTAATGCATGCATTGTATAGGTCCTGCATTGTTACTTGCACTGTACAGTTCCTAAATAAATACATGCATTGTATAGGTCCTACATTAATGTATGCATTGTATAGTTCCTACATTAATACATGCATTGTATAGTTAATAAATTAATACATGCATTGTATAGGTCTTCCATTAATGCATGCATTGTATAGGTCCTACAATATTACATGCATTGTAAAGGTCCTACATTAATACATGCATTGTATAGGTCCTACATTAATGCATGCATTGTATAGTTCCTACATTAATACATGCATTGTATAGGTCCTACATTAATGCATGCATTGTGTAGGTCATACATTAATACATGCATTGTATAGGTCCTACATTAATGCATGCATTGTATATTTCCTACATTAATACATGCATTGTATAGGTCCTGCATTGATACATGCATTGAATTGGTCCTACATTAATACATGCACTGTATAGTTCCTACATTAATGCATGTATTGTATAGTTCCTAAATTAATACATGCACTGTATAGTTAATAAATTAATTCATGCATTGTATAGGTCTTACATTAATACATGCATTGTATAGGTCCTGCATTAATACATGCACTGTATAGTTCCTAAATTAATACATGCATTGTATAGGTCCTACATAATGCATGCATTGTATATTTCCTACATTAATACATGCATTGTATAGGTCCTACATTAATACATGCATTGTATAGGTCCTACATTAATGCATGCATTGTATAGTTCCTACATTAATACATGCATTGTATAGGTCCTACATTAATGCATGCATTGTATATTTCCTACATTAATACATGCATTGTATAGGTCCTGCATTGATACATGCATTGTATAGGTCCTGCATTAATACTTGCACTCTACAGTTCCTAAATTAATACATGCATTGTATAGGTCCTACATAAATGCATGCATTGTATAGGTCCTACATTAATACATGCACTGTATAGTTCCTAAATTAATACATGCATTGTATAGGTTCTACATTAATGCATGCATTGTATAGGTCCTACATTAATACATGCACTGTATAGTCCTTAAATTAATACATGCATTGTATAGGTCCTACATTAATGCATGCATTGTATAGGTCCTGCATTAATTTTAGTGAGGGATTTTTTGTAATACCACGTACGTATAATTTGCCATAGCTTGAGAGACCTGGAGAAACGATGGGTTCACTGCAGGGAGACCTTTCCACATTAGTTTGTATTTTCCCTGTCTGTACAGCCGCATAACTTTGGTTACGCTGTAGAGCGCATGAATAAGACTCTTTAGAACCTAGTAGACTGTCACTAGGCTTGAAGATTATACAGCTATAGTCCCTTTACTCTTACATTAGAGCTCGTGTAAACAAATACACGTGGGTAGGTTGTTCGTGATTGGTCTGCCTATGCAAGAACTGAGTCACTAAGCTTCTGAAAGTGGTTCCCCTATATAAATTTAATAATTGTATGTTATCAAGGAATGAATTACATATCTCGCAAGACTTTACATGTTTTACTGCCAAGAGTGTATATACGTGTACGCATAATAATCCACTCATCCATTTAAAGCATATGGCCAGTCGGTATGTTGAACCTGCACAGGCGCCATGAGCAATGAACAGACTGATCTCATGGTTTAAGAATGTGTTGTGGAGTCGTGTTGACTGATCTCATGGTTAAAGAAAGTGTCGTGTAGTCGTGTCGACTGATCTCATGGTTATGATATGTGTCGTGCAGTCGTATCGACTGATCTATTGGTTATGGAATGTGTCGTTCAGTCGTGTCGACTGATCTCATGGTTATGTAATGTGTCGTGCAGTCGTGTTGACTGAGCTCATGGGTATAGAATGTGTCGTGGTGTCGTGTCGACTGAGCTAATGATTATGAAATGTTTTGTGCAGTCGTGTCGACTGATCTCATGGTTATAGAATGTGTCGTGCAGTCGTGTCGACTGATCTCATAATTGTATAATGTGTGTTGTAGTCGTATCGACTGATCTCATGGATATGGAATGTGTCGTGGAGTCGTGTCGTCTGATCTCTAGGTTATAGAATGTGTCGTGAAGTCGTGTCGATTGATCTCATGGTTATAAAATGTGTCGTTTAGTCGTGTCGACTGATCTCATGGTTATGGAATGTGTCGTGGAGTTGTGTCGACTAATCTCATTGTTATGGAATATGTTGTGCAGTCGTGTCGACTGAGCTCATGGTTATAGAATGTGTCGTGCAGTCATGTCAACTGAGCTCATTGTTATAGAATGTGTCGTGAAGTCGTGTCGACTGATATCAAAATTATATATTGTGTGTTGTTGTCGTATCGACTGATCTCATGTTTATGGAATGTGTCGTGAAGTCGTGTCGACTGATCTCATGGTTATGGAATGTGTCGTGGAATTGTGTCGACTGATCTCATGGTTATAGAATGTGTCGTGCAGTCGTGTCGTCTGAGCTCATGTTTATAGAATGTGTCGTGTAAACGTGTCGACTGATCTCATAATTATATATTGTGTGTTGTAGTCGTATCGACTGATCTCATGGTTACAGAATGTGTCGTGGAGTCGTGTTGACTTATCTCATGGTTATAGAATGTGTCGTGTAGTCGTGTCGACTGATCTCATGGATATAGAATGTGTCGTGGAATCGTGTCGACTGATCTCATGGTTATGGAATGTGTCGTGGAATTGTGTCGACTGATCTCATTGTTATAGAGTGTGTTGTGCAGACGTGTCGACTGATCTCATGGTTATAGAACGTGTCGTGGAGTCGTGTCGACTGATCACATGGTTATATAATGCGTCGTGTAGTCGTATCGACTGATCTAATGGTTATAGAATGTGTC
>PNEQ01010482.1:0-15517 GCA_003012365.1 Medauroidea extradentata | reverse complement strand
ACCACGCTTCTTCCCCTCACGGAAGGACTAGGTGTCTTGGTCGAGTAGTATGTCTCTACTGACCATGTACCATGAACTCATGTCAGGCGCAGCACATTTTCACTCCCTGTGACGTATCTACCTACTAATAGCGCCACACTTCGTCCCAGCACACGAGAATTAGTTGTGGTCGAGTATTTTGTCTCCACTGACCATGTGCCATGAACTCATGTCAGGTGCAGTACATTTCCCCTCCCTGTGATGTGTCTACCTACTACTAGCACCACGCTTCATCCCATCACACGAGGACTAGTTGTGGTCGAGTATTGTGTCTCCACTGACAATTTGCCATGAACTCATCTCAGGTGCAGTACATTTACTCTCCCTTTGACGTGTCTACCTACTACTAGCGACACGCTTCGTCCACTCACGGGAGGACTAGATGTCGTGGTCGAGTAAAATGTCTCTACTGACCATGTACCATGAACTGATGTCAGGCGCAGCACATTTCCCCTCCCTGTGACGTGTCTACCTACTACTAGAAGCTTGCTTCGTCCACTCACGGGAGGACTAGTTGTCGTGGTCGAGTAGTATGTCTCTACTGAACGTGTGCTATTAACTCATGTCAGGCGCAGCACATTTCGCCTCCCTGTGACGTGTCTACCTACTACTAGTGCCACGCTTCTTCCCCTCACGGGAGGACTAGTTGTCGTGGTCGAGTAGTTTGTATCTACTGAAAGTGGGCTATGAACTCATGTCAGGCGCAGCACATTTACTCTCCCTTTGACGTGTGTCTACCTACTACTAGCGCCACGCTTCGTCCACTCACGGGAGGACTAGATGTCGTGGTCGAGTATTATGTCTCTACTGACCATGTACCATGAACTCATATCAGGCGCAGCACATTTCCCCTCTCTGTGACATGGCTACCTACTACTAGCGCCACGCTTCGTCCACTCACGGAAGGTCTAGTTGTCGTGGTTGAATAGTATGTCTCTACTGACCATTTGCCATGAACTCATGTCAGATGCAGTATATTTCCCCTCCCCGTGACATGTCTACCTTTTACTAGCACCACGCTTCTTCCCGTCACGGGAGGACTAGTTGTGGTGGTCGAGTAGTATGTCTCCACTGACCATGTGCCATGAACTCATGTCAGATGCAGTACATTTCCCCTCCCTGTGAGGTGTCGACCTACTACTAGCACCACGCTTCGTCCCCTCATGGGAGGACTAGTTGTCGTGGTCGAGTATTATATCTCTACTGACCATGTACCATGAACTCATGTCAGGCGCAGCACATTTTCCCTCCCTGTGACGTGTATACCTACTAATAGCGCCACACTTCGTCCACTCACGTTAGGACTAGTTGTCGTGGTCGAGTAGTATGTCTTCACTGACCAGGTGCCATGAACTCATGTCAGATGCAGTACATTTCCCCTCCCCGTGATGTGTCGGCCTACTACTAGCACCACACTTCGTCCTCTCGCGGAAGGACTAGTTGTCGTGGTTGAGTAGTATGTCTCCACTGACCACGTACCATGAACTCATGTCAGGCGCAGCACATTTCCCCTCCCTGTGAATTGTCTACCTACTACTACCATCGCCCCTTATCGTCCCCTCACTGGAGGACTAGTTGTCGTGGTCGAGTAATATGTCTCCACTGACCATGTGCCATGTACTCATGTTAGGTGCAGTACATTTCCCCTCCCTGTGACATGTCTGCCTACTACTAGCACCACGCTTCTTCCCCTCTCGGAGGACTAGTTGTCGTGGTCGAGTAGTATGTCTCCACTGACCATGTGCCATGAACTTATGTCAGGCGCCACACATTTCCCCTCCCTTTGATGTGTCTACCTACTACTAGCACCACGCTTCTTCCCCTCTCGGGAGGACTAGTTGTCGTGGTCGAGTAGTATGTCTCCACTGACCATGTGCCATGAACTTATGTCAGGCGCTACACATTTCCCCTTCCTTTGATGTGTCTACCTACTACTAGCACCACGCTTCGTCCACTCACGGCAGGACTAGTTGTCGTGGTCGAGTAGTATGTCTTCACTGATCATGTGCCATGAACTCATGTCAGGTGCAACACATTTCCCCTCCCTGTGACGTGTCTACCTACTACTAGTGCCATGCTTCTTCCCCTCACGGGAGGACTAGTTGTGGTAGTGTAATAGTCAACTTATTGGTTATCTGGGCCGTATCTGCGGTGGCTGGGCGTATCCAGACTGTCCTCCTGATGGGAGATCTAATTCCCTCTTGCAACGGATCATTTCTATTATTTTATATCTTCAATTATTCTTTGGTAAGATGAAATTATTTAGTGTTTCGAAAAAATTTTTAACTAGTTTGTGGGATATGTATGTATATGTAATTGTATTTTGAATTGGCTGCTGTTGTATAATGGTTTTCTGTAATTAACATGCAACATAGTCGCACAGTATGTTTACTACTCCAGTTCAGAGCCATTTTAATTAGTAGATTCTTTGGATTTCTCGTGGCGCTGCGTTCTATATTTCTGAATGTGAACATTGCAGAAAAATTGTTTAGTGTTTTGACAACGGGTTTCTGGAGTCCCTGTTCTTGGTTGTATAAAACAAAGAGTTTGGTAAGAAAATATGGCTGAGTCACTACTATCTAGTAAAGTTTGGGCACCGAATGAATTTGTTTTGTTAAATGTAAAATGAGTTTAATGAAGTTTTTTTACAGTGTATAGTTTGAATTGGTAGTAAGACACTACAATAAACTACATCGGATACGAGGCAGTCTAATGTCGAATTGTTTATTTTTGAGAACTTTCAAATTGTATTCATTTCCAGCATTACATTAGTTCAGAACCATTCGCCTAAAAAATTAAATACACCTATGTTACTGAATGTCTAAATTCTCATATCTAGATGAGCAGCACTTTAAAGTTAAAATAAACTTTAAACAACTTAATTAAAACTATTATAATTTTATTTGTTTATTATTTGGCCACTGAACGCAGTCATTGCTTGGATTTGGTAATTATTTATGCCATTCGAACATGTAAGACTGAACTACTAAACCATCATTACCAATAAACTCAGTTAGTTGTATAAAGCACTCAGTCGTGGTTTTATTGAATATAATGTATACATCTATAAGCTTTTATTATAATGTATAACCTGTATGTATATAATTCTATCTATTTGTGTGTTTATGGCTATTATTTTAATATTTCAATTGTCTGACCTTGTCACTCTTCTTCTGAGGATGGTATACGCCTATACACGACGTCCATAGACAACCACACAGTAAGTACACCACGCGAATACTGGGCTAATTTTGAGGCGAAAATGTAATAATAATGTACTGTTTTGTGAACACACGCCATTGCTCATGTTTGTTGGCCAAAACTTGTGTTGAACGACAAGGTACAAAAAGAAACCAGGAAAACCAGACTAACTGTGTCTCAAGCCTGAAAACGGAAATAGGTTGCAATTCCCGGAACATTGTTTTTTTTTTGTGTTCTCTTCTGTCATTTGTTTGTTGTCCACTGTCCATTGTTGTTGTTTTTATAGTTCCATCTTTTTTATGTTGCCAGTTCGGAATCTGGTTTTCTTTATGTCCGCATTTTCTGCCTGGTTGTTGTCGAAATCTGACTGAATTATATTTTTAGAATTCTTGCTGTAAAGTAATAAACTGACCGAATTCTTCTAGAATTGTTTTTTTTTTTCTTTTTTTTTTTCTTTTGTCATTCAACACATATTTGGTCAACAAATTATCAGCAATTGCGTAAGTCCACAAACCAATACATTGTGATTGTATATTCCACTAGCAGTCCCCCGCGGCTTTACTCGCGAGTACTATTAGTAACTGTTAATATTTACTTTATCAGAGAAATCTCTTTGTACATAAAACAAATGATACTTCAGTCATCAAGTATTAGAATGTCCAAGCGGCTAGTTGAACTAACTCTGCAGCAGGATAAGTAGCTATAGCTGTCCGCGCAAAAAGGAGTCTTAAGTTTGTTCCTGCCACTAACAGCGACTTCGCATAGGCCTTACTTAAAGCTCTGTAAATTTTACGTTGTGGGGTAGTTACAGACACCTAAAGGTAAGTGGTTAATCGAATGAAAAAGTCTGATTTACCCTGTGCACAACCATTGGTGACGGTGCCCTCAATTACATATTTTCAAAATATTCACTTGAAGTTTAATGCTATTAAAAAGTTTTGGTGGGAAAAGGTTTCGCGAAAACGTATTTGGTACCCCAACCTTGAGATTAATGAGATGATATAAGTGAGCTGATGTTGTCGATGAACCTAAATGGAAATATTTACTGCATAATACATTTTACCCCTTTTAAACGACTTCATGTAAATTGCAATAATTCGATTTGCCTTGTAGTTTTTGTGTGTCAGAATTGAACGTTCGTATGTATCATTTAACGGATTTCGAGCCCAGAACTTCCCGGAATGTAGACTAGAACGTCGAAATAAACCAGTTATTTCCTGGGCTTATAGAGGTTGTACAACACCACGTCTCGATAGGTTACTGTACAGTGATACTTCTTATAAGTTATTTCTCGCTGCTAGTACTTGCTTTTCGGATCTTCTGCCTTGCAAGTTTACAAACTTTGTTTTATTACTAATAATCAAGTTATATTATAAAGTAAAAAAACTAAGATATAATATTTAAATACTTACGTAAGCATCGCTCTGATGCGAACAACACCTCTATATCTCTACTGGTTAGATAGATATCATGGGTTGATGGAATACAAAAGTTGTGCTTTGTCACTCATTTGGGTGTCGAATTTCAAAATATTTTTAATTTACATTTTAGACATTTGTATAAGTATCTAATTGAAGTGCAAATCACGACGCTAGCCCGTTCAGTCGAATCAAAATCGATTATTCATTTAAAAAAACACACATGACCACTGCACAGTACTGAAAGTTCGAATTTCGAACAATCTTAGTACCGTTTTGCAATTATTTCTGTAACCATCATCCTGAAACAAAAATTAACGATATAGCTCGACGGGTTCGATAGATATCGAGGATTTATCCAAAACACATTCAAGGTCTTTTCACCTCTTAAGATAGTGAATTTCGAAAAACCCTTTAATTACGTTTTAGAATCTTTATTGGTGTATCGTGGACGTGGCAAAAACGCCAATTGCCCGCTGAGCGTAAGATACATCTACGATTAACTGAAAACACTTTTCACCACTTTTCATCTCTTTTCGCCTTCTTAGGTGGCGTATTTCAAAAATTTGTGAAATCACTTTTCAGGTATTTAAGTAAGCTTCAATCTTAAAGAAAAATCACATAGCTGTATAAAAATCAATGGGATCGATATATATCGATTGTGAATCGAAAATACATTTTACACTTTATTTTACCTCTTCGAGGCCGAATTCGGAAAACATATTTTAACGGCATTTAAAATATTTACAAAAGCATCCATCTAAAACAAAGAGCACTTAGATATATCGATTGGTTCGATTGATATGGAGGAATAATCGGAAACACATTTCACGTATCTTCACCCCCTTAATTAAAGAAATTCGAAACGTCTTGGAGTCGTGTAATAGGCATTTGTATACGTAACCGTTTGAAGCAAAAATCACGACGATAATCAATTGCGTTCCAGTAATATAGACGATACTTAAAAAACACGTTTTACCCCTTTTTACTGCTTGGGGGTTTAATTTCAAAAAAACCTAAACCTACTTTTTGAACATTTACGTAAGCAACATTTACAAGTGACTACCAACTCTCTATCCCGTAGGATTGGATAGATATCGATAGTTAATCGGAAACCCATTTAAGGTCTTTTCATCCCCTTAAATGTTAAAGTTCGAAAAATCCTTAAATTTGCCAGTATGCATTTTTACAAGTGTCCTATTAAAGTAAAAATCATGATGATATGCCATTGGGTTCGAGCTCTATCGACGTTTTTCGGAAACACATTTCACCCCTTTTCACCCCCTTAGAGGTCGAATTTCGAAAAATCCCTTCTCAGTGCTCGCCTACGACCTGAGGGGAACCCCCACAAAAATTTTCATGATTCTAGGTCCAGTGGTTTGGGCTGCAGTTTGATATGTCAATCAGTCGGTCAGTCAGCTTTCATTTATATATATACATATACTAGCAGTCCCCCGCGGCTTTGCTCGCGAGTATTATTCGTAACTGGTAATGTTTACTTTAATTTAAAAACCTCTTTGTATAGAAGATTGGTACTTCAGTCATCAAGTGTTAGAATGTTGAACTAATTCTGCAGCAGGATAAGTAGCTATAGCTGTCCACGCGAAAAGCAGTCTTAAGATTGTGCCTGCCACTAACAGCAACTTCGTCTGGTCCTTATTTATAGCCCTGCCAATTTGAAGTTGTGGGGTAGTTACAAACACCTAAGGTAAGAGGTTAATCGAATGAGAAACATCTGATTTACCCTGTTCACAACCATTGGTGACGGTGCCCTCAATTATATATTTCCATGATATTCACTTGAACTTAAATGCCACTAAAAAGTTTCAGTGGGTAAAGGTTTCGCGGAAACGTATTTGGTGCCCCAAACTTGAGATTAGTGAGATGCTATATCGTCGGTTTACTGCTGCCAAAAGTGACCAAGTCAAAATGAGAAAATTAAAAAATGCTAGGAATATGTATATGTTGTTCACGAACAATTGCCCAAGTTTAAGGTCTATTCGTCGTTTCGTACTGTTGTGTCACAGTATAGTAACTTACCACATTTTTGTTAATACATACAATTCAATAGTGATTTTAAGCAAAATAACGTTTATTACTTAATCACTTTTGGCAGCATACCGACGATATGTCAGCTGATATTGTAGAGAAACCTAAGTGGAAAGCGAACTGCAATTTCACCCCTTCTAAACGACTTCATGTAAATTGCACTAATTCGATCTGCCTTGTAGTTTTTGTGTGTCGGAATTGAACGTTCGCACGCAGCTTTTAACGAAATTCGAGCCCAGAACCTCCCGTAATATAGACATTAGTAACAAACAACTGCGTCACGTATAACGTCAAAATAATAAGAAAATAAAATTTAATTTAAAAATGTCCCGGGATCATAGAGGTTGTACAACACCACATATCGATAGGTTACTGTAGAGTGAAACTCCTGTAAAGGTTATTTCTCGCTGCTCGTTTCGGCTTTTCTGATCGTCTGCCTTATGTTGACCAACTTAGTTGTATTCTTAACAATCACGTTATCTCATAAAGTAAAAAAAAAAAAAAAACGTACATATGTATATATTTTTAAATACTTACGTAAGCATCACTCTAACGCGAACAACACCTCAATATCGCTACTGGTTAGATAGATATCGTGAGTTTGATATGTCAGTCAGTCAGTCAGCTTTCATTTTTATATATATAGAGATTGCAAATAACATTAAAAAATCTCTCGAAAATGTAAGTGGCTAAATGTTGTGCGACATTTAACATGCGAAATGTGGCAATACTACACGGAGAAAGTCCCCTGTTGCACTGAACAACATCCAGGTATTATTTTATATTTGTTACATCAAGTAGCGTAGAATCATATTTGTACCGCTAGGTATTATATCCCGCGCCCATAGCATGCAGATCAGAACTGTAGTAGTAAGATAAGTGTGTTATCTGTGGAGCGCAAGAGTGGACTATCTACAGTGCTATGTTACCACATTGTGCATATAAGTTGTCATCGTAAACATTTTGCCACTAACATATGTGTGTCCTGTATAACCCAGTATTCGAGTGGTGTGCTTGTTGGCGGCGGTTTCTGGACATCCTGTGAATGTATATATTCTTGCAAGTTTAGGTAAAAACATTATATGTGGGCAATTCCCATGAGTTATTTTGGGGACAGAGGTTTTATAATTATAAATAAAATAGTTAAATTAAGTACTGGATTTAATAGCTTACAAAGCTACGAAATACACAAAACAGTAATCATCTATAACTCTCACAACACAATCAGTTATGCACACAATTACTACCGTGTCACAGACACGTTAATTAACTTTGGCAATTAAAGCACAAAAAATGTCTACCATCAATTAATTAAACAGTACAAATCACAATAAAATTCAGTCATATATCCAATCAACAGTCTTTCAAATAGTGACAGTGTACAACCTTAATAGTCCGCCGTGGTGACGATACGTCATGTGCTGCGCAGCACCCCGAGTGCACCGCTGTCCTCACTCTTAAGGTCTTCGGTTCGACTCCCGTCGCGTACCTCCTTCTTCGCCTGTCAGCCCGCCGCAGCAGTCCTCTTGGTTCGTCCAACACTGCTCCGAAGGTAGCCGCCTGCCGCCTCACAGTAGACTCTGACGTCACCAAGATGTCTTCACCAGTCTCTCTCCACAACCATAGCACCTTCCTCTAGCACGACCAATAGCGAACTCGCTCTAAATGTGCCAATTCTGCGGTTTTATACTCCTCTAAACAGTCGGGGAATAACCGCATTACAGGGGTCTAAAAATAGAAATTTCATCATGTTTCTGACATGATTTGAGTCACGTAGGCCGCCCTCGTAGGGTTAAGACGCAGTTCAACCAGGTCTTTATGACGTAGTTCCAGCGGGATTCCCTATGAGACAGGACGGTTTGTGATTCATTGGCAGACCCACAAGGTGTTGCGACACAGGCCCCAGCCAGCCAGCCCTCAGAATTACAGCATGCAACACTGCCCCCTCCTTAAGTCTGTTCGTCCCGAACAGACACAACAGCCTCAGGTCCATCGAACAAGGCTAATCTGTCGATGTGTACAACTTTAGGTCCTCTCACCCGAGAGCCTCGACGAACAATCCGAAACACCACATCATTGATCTTCTTCACTATGTCATAAGGACCTTCCCAATTGTTCTGCAGCTTGGGACATTACCCCTTCATTCTCTGAGGGTTGTACAACCACACCAGTTGTCCTTCTTGGAATGTTTCATCTGGTGCATTCCTATCGTAGCGAGTCTTCATCCTGTCGGCGTTGATCTTAAGGTGTCGCCGGGCAAAGTTGTCGGTGTGAACCAACTTGCGACGTAACTCGCTGGCATACACTGGAGATCCAATCTGGTCTTCCTCCGTCGGTCGTCCGAACTTCAGGTCGCTCGGGAGACGAAGCTCTCTTTCCATATGTTCGACCAGAGCAACACGCCGCACCAAATTGCCTTGACAGTGTGCGGGGATAACAATCTCACTGAATGCCGGAAAAACAGCTGTCTCGCAACAGACCGCCTGGAAGCTGGTTGGTGAGGATATTTTGCATCGTGGTATCATTACAAGTTCATGGTTGCCAGCCCTTAGTACTCCTGACCGAGTATCTATACAGCACTCTAACTTGCACAATACATCCAGGCCCAATAAACACTCATCTTCGATGTCGGCTATGTACACTTCGTGTTCAGTGTAGAGGTCACCCAACTTCAATTGTACCTTCCTCTTCCCCTTCACTGGCGTAGTCTCACCTGTCGCGGTCGTCAGAAAGTTTTGTCTGAACTTATGGCCATGTGTTCGCTGGGGAGAAGGTCCCAAGATGTCCGGTCTGACAACAGTAATGGTTGATCCAGTGTCTACAACCATGTGGCAAGAAACATTATCCAGACTGCCCTCCACTAGGATTGCATTACCCTCTTGTTTCACTGAGCGTACTCGATGAAATACTGGGGCCTTATGTTCTGCCCTCAGTGTCCTTTCCTCTGTAAGATGTCGTCCTGACTCATAACCACAGCTATTAGGTTGCCATTGTGTGTACTGGGCTCGCAGATGTCCGGGTCGTCCACATGTCCAACACTTCAGTCATCCCTCTGGTCGATGACAAGGCACAGCCGATGGCTGGGTGGATTTGGCAGTCTCATGTTGCACCTGGTTAATGTTATTTTGTTGCAGCTGCTTGCATTGGGCTCTCAGGTGACCTCATCGCTCGCACATCCAACACTTTGGTTGCCTCTGTGGTCGAGAGCAAGGTGTGATCGAAGTGATTCAATTCATGAGTACATTCATCAGGGCTTCTATTCTCTTCAGGATGTTCCCTAGGCGATTATTTCTCTCGTCGCTCGACAGTGCGACTGCCCGCACAGCATGCCGAGTTGATGGTCCTCTTGCAGATTCGACCTCCAGTGCTCTGGCCAGGGCATCCTGCATAGTCCTTGGGGCGGCCAGACGCACTGCTTGGCGTACATCTATATCGGCAATGGCGTCGACGAAGAAGCCGATTGCTATTATGTCTCGTGCTTGTTCTGGACACCCCTCGAGTGACAAGTGGGCGAGTCGCACACAAGCTTAACAGAAATCCCCTTTCCAGTGTTCGATGCAGGCACACTAGAAACACAAACGTGTTGTAGCCCATTTTCTGCCTGGTTGTGAATCACACTACAGTCTGGTTCAAACTTCGTGGTCTTCTCTTTGCCGCCTTCAGGAATTGATTCAGCAATGACCTTGTCTTCTCCGGTAACAAGATGGCTACCTTCTTGACGCTGACGAAGTTCTTGACACTCCTTCCTCAGCGCATCCATTTGTTGCTGCAAGCTATTTTTCACATAGTCCACCTTCTGGTTCACATTGTCTATCTCTTCCTTTACGCAGCTTACCGCTTATTAACATTTTCGTTTACACTATCTTTTACACTATCTATTTTCTTATATACATTTTCATTTACACCATCTACAGGGTTGCTAACATTCTCAATTTTCTTATCAACATTTTCATTAACACTGTCTATTTTCTTATCAACATTTTCATTTACACTATCAACATTTGCATTTACACTATCTCTGACATAATTGATTTGGCCACTTAATTGGCCACTCAATCCCTCAATGAGGGCTTTTAGTGATTCTATTTCAGCTGACATTTTTCTTGTAATCATTCACATTTACAATTGAAAATTTAACTTAAAATTTATAAAGTGGATCAATTTAATTAAATGACAATTGTGTGCAATGATTTAATTTGCAGGATTAATTATTGAATTTACTTTATGCCTCTATCCCACTTCTGACACCAGTGTTACAAGTTTAGGTAAAAACTTTATATGTGGTTAATTCCCATGAGTTATTTTGGGGATAGAGGTCTTATAATTATAAATAAAAGAGTTAAATTAATTACTGGATTTAATAGCTTACAAAGCTACGAAATACACAAAACAGTAATCATCTATAACTCTCACAACACAATTATTTATGCACACAATTACTACTGTGTCACAGACACGTCAATTAACTTTGACAATTAAAGCACAAAAAATGTCTACCATCAATTAGTTAAACAGTACAAATCACAATAAAATTCAGTCATATATCCAATCAACAGTCTTTCAAATAGTGACAGTGTACAACCTTAATAGTCCGCCGTGGTGACGAATCGTCGTGTGCTGCGCAGAACCCCGAGTGCACCGCTGTCTTCACTCTTGAGGTCTTCGGTTCGACTCCCGTCGCGTACCTCCTTCTTCGCCCGTTAGGCCGCAGCAGCAGTCCTCTTGGTTCGTCCAACACTGCTCCGCAGGTAGCCGCCTGCCGCCTCACAGTAGACTCTGACGTCACCAAGATGTCTTCACCAGTCTATCTCAACAACCATAGCACCTTCCTCTAGCACGACCAATAGCGAACTCTCTCTAAATGTGCCGATTCTGCGGTTTTATACTCCTCTAAACAGTCGGGGAATAACCGCATTACAGGGGTCTAAAATAGAAATTTCATCATGTTTCTGACATGATTTGAGTCACGTAGGCCGCCCTCGTAGGGTTAAGACGCAGTTCACCCAGGTCTCTGTGACGTAGTTCCAGCGGGATTTCCTATGAGACAGGACAATTTGTGATTCATGGGCAGGCCTACAAGGTGTTGTGATACAGGCCCTAGCCAGCCAGCCCTCAGGAATACAGCATGCAACAATATTAAGAAAGGAAAATAGTTTGTGTAATGTGACGAGAGCAAGTTTATATATACTTAATTTAACAATGGACGTTTGAGATTAACACACATATAAACCAATTCACTGAACTTGCAATGCATGATCTGTCAAATTTAAGGGGCCTCCTTACCTGAACTTCAAATGCATTGCAGCGTGTTAAGACTATTATTTTTTGTAGAAATTATTGAACTCGCATTTTATTTGTGCATCTACGTAAAAAAAATTACGCACTACAAACTATGCCACTATAGTTTTACTAATTCTGAACGTTAATTAGAAACATCATTTTCGGGCCGCTCAAAATTGCCAAAAGTGTTCTTATCCAGACTACCTTATCTGGAAAACTATCAGCCGGATTCGAAAAACACAATAGAAATAAGCATAAGACTTCGATGCTGCCCACAAATAACTTAATGAAGTTACCACTTAAAGCACCTTAAAAAAAGGTAATGGTAAAGTCCTATACGCCAGTTGAGTGGCTTGTGCTTAGAGGCGAAAATGAATTATTTACGTTGGTCAGCGGCAACTTTTCCACTCCTGCCTCACGCACACAAACGCAGGCTCAATAGGGAGGCCCCTTAACTTTAAATCATGAGTTATAAGGCTGTCCATGAATAACATTTGGAGCTCTTCTAGACGTTGTAGAGGATGCGAAGACAAGTAAATGATACAGTAGACTTAGGGTCGCAGAGGCTGGGAAACACCCATAAATTGACACATAAGGTGTGGTTCGTAAGGTTCGCAATCTGCATTGAGATAACAACTACTGGCGCAGATCGCGATTATTTCCCATTCACTCTAACTGTTGCCTCGGCACATATACATGTAATAGCAGTTAGGAGCAAAGAAGTGCAACGTTGCCAGTTTTACGGCTGCAAGAGGCCTACGTAGGTGTCTACATAGCTCGATAACACGTCAATGACTGTGACTTGAGACAATATAGTCCTGGCCCGGACTGAAAAGACAAAGAAAACTGCAATACCAAGGGATATTCGGTCTACCTTTGGTATCACCACATACGAGTCCCACATGTGAGATCCTGGGAGTGACCTCGACTGGCCGTTGAACCGGAGTCGCCTTGGAGAGATGTGACCGATATTCCACTACTGTATTTATTGTACTAGTTGTCGCAGCCCCTAGAGCGTGGAAGATCTTTACACATTATTCCAGGACTACCTATATAACTGCGGATTGAGGGAAATATGTGTTTTGATGTTTGTCAATAATATTGAAAATTGCTCTAAATAATTTAGCAAATTTAAGATTCGACAGTTTATTAATTTGACATGTCCTCCTTCCCAACAGAGCCTAGCAACGTCCAGGGTAAAAAATTAGAAAAATATTTAGCAACTCAATTTAAGAAAAATCCCCGGGTGAATGAATGAAACTTACAAACTCATGCACTTTATTCGCTATCGGGAGAGGGGAAGGTTGATTCAGGGCACCGACGATCCGTCTCAAATAATAAGAGTGGCAGATGTATCACATGCCTATCGTCAACATGTGTCTACCGCCATGTGCAGGATGTGTTGTCTATTCACCCAGCTATGGTCTGCTACTACTGGTGTAGCCTTAGTTTGTTTTCAACACGGTATCTGCGAGTGCTAGAAAGTTGAAACTTAGGGGTCAATCTTGCTTAACGCATTTCTGCTAAACGAAATGGTACCCGATATAAATTTAATCTTCCGATATAAGCTCAATAAAATCAGAGGTTATCAACTCCTATTTTTTGCATGGCGGGCGGGATTTGTTCGATTCATCCAAGATCACGGTCTACCTAACCCATACCCCACACAGACTTCGTGTAATGCAAGTACGTCGCATTATATCCCATGAAATATACTCCCCGCCCCTTGCTTTAAGTTATGCTACATCTCTTGTTGAGATGGACCATGGGTGTCCTGTATCAACAATTCCATCATTCCTTTATCTGATCAGGATTCACATACCTGAGTATGTAATTTTGTTACCTAAACATGTTGTATTAACTCTCTTTTCTTTGGCACAAAACATTAACCAACTTGATTCCGCTGTTACGTATACATACTTATATATAACTGGTTCATTAAAGACTAAGACTGTCTGTGATGAGAGAAGCTACTGCTACAAAGACGAGCAAAATAATGCGTCTGAAACGTGTTGGTAGTTCGCCAGAAACGTGTTAGTTTCCTGCTACACCACCACAGCCAAAATTGTTTGTTTTGTGAGTCAAAAGAGTACTTTGTTTACGTTGTTGCGTGCTTTGACCAAGAAGGTGTTCTTTGTATGGTTTAATGATCTGTTGTGAACATGGGCTAAAAGCATCGTCTTGAAAGTTTTCATTTAAAAATAAAATATTAATTAGTACGAATTTTTTCGCTGTGTTTTACATTTATCTTACATTGTTTACTGAGGCAACAAGAACAAGTTGTTACTTATTTAACCGCTTATATTGCGGGAAAACCAAGCTTTGTTTCAAAGGGGCCGCCGTGGCCGAATGGACAGACCATTCGCCTCCCACCAGGCGATCCGGGTTCGATTCCCGGCGGGGTCAGTCCCCGGTTTTCGCATGTGGGAATCGTGCCGGACGATGCCGCTGGTTGGCGGGTTTCCTCGTGGATTTCCTGTTTCCCCCGCCCTTTCATTCCAGCGTCGCTCCATACTCACCTCATGTCATCCCTCACTAGCGCTAAGGGCTTCGATGTTGAGCGCAGACCAAAATATCTCACTCACTCTCACTCACGCTTTGTTTCACACAATAATGTACTTGTCATTGTCACGTATACAAGTACAGCATTTCTCAGTCATAATATTATTAATGCAGCATTAATGTACAGCCAATGAATTGTAATGCATATGCTTGTCGCTGCACATGAAATGTTTGCTCCTAATTTAGCTATGCCCCTTAAGAGTACAGGCTACCACAGCCTGCGTTGGAATGTACGGGGAAATACGTTTGTTTTACGGAATTGTTCCCCATGTGCCCAGTGTGCTAGTGTTGGAAAAGAACGCATGCATCGAACAACGGATTGTCATTATTCAGACACTGTGCACTGTTTCGAAGCTCTAACACAGTTTAAACGGCCTTTTTAGACTGCCGTACTGCAGAATACGGAACTTAAAATCGTGTATTGAACTTTGCTACATACTATCCATCGATAAAATTGCATGGTCACCGCTTAAAACCCGTCAGTAAAAATTGATCGGCGGGAATCTTACACATACTTGGCTCGTCGTGGGGATGCGGAATTAGATGTGCGCATCAAAGTCGCCCTTATCGTTCCGTCGCTTTTAAGCCTTTAACGCACAGGTACCGGAGCCCTTAAACAGCATGGCGGTGGTTCAGAGATGTAATCAGTTGTTAGTGCAGTGCAGTGGTGTAAATGTGGCGTGTTGGACAAGTGACTTGGCCCCAGTCTCTCTGCACTTGCACTCAGAGGGATGACTCAACATTCACAAGCTGGCGCTGTACCAGTGCGCTCTGGGCGAGATATTTCCGTACCAGCTCCAGACACTGCGCCAGAAACGCCACTGTCATACTACATACAGTACGTGCACTCTTCTGCAGTGATTGGCACACGCCAAGTGGACTATCAGGTCCGAGACTACATGCAGTACCTACTATAGTATATCTTACGTCAGGTCCGAGAATGCATGCAGTCCCTACTACAGTATATC
>PNEQ01010481.1:0-15518 GCA_003012365.1 Medauroidea extradentata | reverse complement strand
AAACCTGGAGACCATTACCACTGATAAATTCTATTACAATATAAATTACAAAACCAGGAACACGTAATAAAATAACACGGCTCGAGGTGTCTACGGCCAAAGATACTTAAGTATACATAGACAAACAAACGTCAATATTCCTAAACATAAACAAATCATGCGGATATATACAAATAATCAATTGCTATGTTACAATATTAACTAAATTTCATGCCTATATTTATTATTCTGAATTTATCAAAAATATATTGGTTTATTCAGTAGTAACTTATTCGAGATTTTTTTTGTAATGTCACCTTGAATGCTAACAAATTATCTATTTCCTTCTTAATTTTTTTTTTTTTCAAGTATTAACACAGCATTTATGTTGTGGAGAAATATAATAAATATACAATTTTAAGGAAACTTTCTCCTAACTGTGAATTGACTACAATTGTAAACATATTACGACTCGCTCCGCGAATACGAGTGTTCGAGACTACGACTGCATTTCGCTTCGCGCGAGCACGTACGCTATTTCTGAAAACGGGGCGGCCTAATTTTCCGTCGGGGAAACTTAAATCCGATAGCAATCTGCGAAGTCGGTATCGGTTTCCGCGGCTATGCAGGGAAATGTGATCACCGGGGTATTGAGTTTCCGGACTGACTTTCGCTACGGCAGTCGTACGGCTGTCGAGTCTCCTTCCTGTTTATATAGGAGTTGTAACGTCACGTGGACACCAGCTTGCTAGCCGAGTGTGGAAATTAAGTGAAGTGAAGGGAAAAGATTTTAGTAAGCCCTTAAGAGGGCGTGATACATAATTCAACGGTAAAAGCAGTAATCTATAACTGTGCGTTTCATGAAGCCAATTTGCGAAAGTTAAACAATAGCAATCGTAAACAATAGATTTAGCCAACGTTTTAAACAAAATTGTTTCCAGTGTTCCGAACTTCTGAGGCACAATCTCTGACGCCGGAACCTCGTGCATTTAACTACGGCGCAAGAGATCACGCGTAACGAATTAGTAATTCTGGATAAATATTTACTCATACAGTTTGCAAATACCATTATCTAGGATTGTCATTGAGTATTTTATCCATATTGCCTTCAAAAAAAGTGTAGAAATGAATTGATGTTTTTAACGTTCATTTATCTACTACGCACTCTTAACATCGAGGTCTTTAGCGCTGGTGATGGGTGACATGATGTAAGTATGGAGCAGCGCCGGAATGAAGGAGTGGGGGGAAACAGGAGATCCCCGAGAAAACCCGCCGACCAGCGACATCGACCATCCAGCACGGTCCCACATCCGTGGGCCGACCGCGCCGGAAATGGTACCCTGATCACCTTGGTGGGAGGAGAGTGCGCTAGGCACTGCGGCAGCTGCGGCACCAGTGTGGGGTTGAAGGTCAACAAAGGGCGCAGTCTACCGCAATTTTTATCACCATTTTTTTATTTTTTATTTGTACAAGATATTTTTTTTCTTATTTTAGACACAAATTGTGACTAAATTTTGCTCTTATGAAATTTTTTTATCTCTCATAGTTTTCGCGTAATGGCTTCTTAAAAAAAAGTCATATTTTGCATGTTTCCGTTTTAAGGACTACACTAAAACCAACTGATATACCAAACTCAAAAAAATCACAGTTGATAAAAACATTGCAGGCTACAATGTGATGCTCATAAAATTAAAGAATAAAAATTATTTCTATTTTTAAAAAATGCTGAAACTGAAAATGAAAATTTTTAAAATTCAATATTTTTTAAATACAAATAATTTTAATTTTTTATTTTTAGGAGAATGACATTGTAGCCTGCAATGTCTTTATCCGTTGTGATTTTATTTTAGTTTGGTGTATCAGTTGGTTTTTGTGTAGTCCTTAAAACGGAAACATGCGAAATATGACTTTAACAAGCCATTACGCGAAAACTATGAGAGATAAAAAAATTTAATAAGAGCCAAATTTTGTCACATTTTGTGTCTAAAATAAGAAAAAAAATATCTGGTACAAATACAAAATTAAAAAATGGTGTTGAAAATGAAAGACTGTGCCCTTAAGGTGGCCGCCTGCTCAGGCCGCAGAACGATGTTACAAGATTATTCGAATACTGCTCTACCCAAAGAAGTGATATAGATCGTCCGGAACAAAGTGAGCACTGAAGATTTAAGCTGGATTCACAACCACCACTTAGCGTACGCGCGTACGTACATGTAAAAGTAGAAACACCGAGTGTGCATGCTAGCATTCACATCCTCGTTGCGTGCGAACGTACGCAACAGAGTTGATTAACTTTCTACTTCGTACGTACATACGCAAAGTGGTGGTTCTGGATGCATCACATACAAATGTAAAACTCGATTAAACATTGATTTATATTGAGAAATAATTTTTCCTGTGGTCATAAATTATTTAATTCACTTCGAAAAAAAAAATTACGACCACCTATTACAGAAATTTTGTTACGACATGAAGCATTTCAGCGCGTATCTAGATTTAGTGTTGTGAATCCAATCTCAAATACTTAACGTATATATGCGTGTGTTCGTATGTATGTTACGTGTGGTTGCGGATCCGGCTTTATTCTTTTTAAAAAATAACATTAACGAGAGTTATCATACTGCTTGTATGGTTGGCAGAGGATTGGTGAAAGTAGTTCCGTATGTTTTCCTATTTAAATACAACGCTACTGGAATAAAAACAACTTAAATCGACATATTTGAGTTTCATATGATTAATAAACATTTTAATGAAATTATATGGGTTCGTACCGACTGCACAGCTTATTTTACACTCGCAATCATCACGTGACATGTCCAGTTAAGTTAGACATTTCCCGCTGTTAGCCGTTACGAGTGGAAAGATACGAATTGGCTGAAAACAGAAATTAAGCAGGGCTTTTTTGAGTGCTAACTTTACTCCGAACCACCTACATCTGCTTAGAAAAAGAATTCTTAGTTTGTTACACGCGATTGTACTCATTTCAAGTTCACCAATAATTCTCACTGAAAATGGCTTAAATTGGTGGTTTCTTTGCGCTTCTTTATATGTATAAAAATCCTGGCGCTAAATATTTCAAAAGCTGTAGACGTGTGCGATACACATTTAACTTAAATATTACGTCATAAAATTGTAGGGTCACCTGTGAATGTCTCATAGAGGTGAGTTGTCAACTAGAAGACTGCACGCCAGTTCAGCGACTTGAGCTGAACGCGCATGTTGTGTCGTCCTTCAGCTCTTCGAGGTCTTAGGCGCTCAAAATACTGTCGTCCAGCGGCCGAATTAAACTTGGCTGCGAAAGAATTTTTGTCTTGCAAGACTGAGGTTCCGAGGATACGCAGACATGTACCAACGAACTTGTACAACATGGCGATTTAAACGCTAGCAGGTTTTTTATTTCTCGACCGCTTTTACAGCTGTACGTTTAGTAGTCCTATACAGCACGCGCTAGATACCTCATTTGAGGTACGGATATAGACTTAAGAGTAAATGTAAGGTAGAGAGAGTATCCTCTATACAGCTGCGTACGAAATTGTGTGTTCAACATCTGTCACGTGACTTTAGTGAAATATGCGCGGGAGATTTGAAATAACATTGAGAGCCAAGATAATAATTGCTTAGTAATCACAACTATGTTGGGTTATTTTGGTCCGTTATGAATATATGAACTAAGGAGAACACACTACCATATTATCGCATAGTATAATTGTGTAGAAATTTCAGAACGACAAATGTAAACAATGTTTACCACGTTACTGTTTCCTTAACACAGCTGTTTTTAATAAAAAGTAAATATTAGCTACATACTTACTATAAGGTTTGAACCGAGATCTTGGTGACACCACATGACTAAATATATATTCTGGAAGGTACGCCACGAGTTCCAAACAACACGACTGCATTTTTACGCCGAAAAAACATAAATAATCAACACCAAACTGTCGAAACCATGTTGGACACACATTTGTGACGTCATGTTCCCTCTACTATATGTTACCTCTATGGATACAGACAAGCGGCAAGTATAGATATGTCGCGGGTTCAACGACTATCAGGCTGGACTCCACAGTCCTGTGTACACTGTGTCCTCAGCTGCTTGTACATTGGCATCTGCTCCGATGAGGGAGCATTTGAACATTTGACAAAGTAACGCGGGAGTCCATGAGTGATTTTTTGCTTGTCCGCCATTGGTTTGGAGTCCTCAAGGTCACGTTTAATAAACAAGACTCTGATCTAAAAAGTTTTCAACATATACATGACTTAGAAATCCAACCTCTAGTCTGTTAAATCCGCGACATTCCCGGGACTCTAGCGATAAGAACTAGAATAGAATGAACGTCAACAGCCGTGTCGCCTTTATGCGCGGGGCGCGAAAACGAAGCGCTGTTTTTTGGCCGTGGCTTTTCCCTGTGGGACTTCAAGCGGTGACTCTTATTATTTACTGAAAGTACGTAGTAAAGTCCAGTGCTTTGTTCTTTATTTTACTGTTACGATTCCGGGTGGTATGTTTTACGTGATGTCAGTCTGAAAAAGATGTTTTAAGAAATATTGAAGTGCCGCGAAACCGTGTTTCATTACACGATATCTAGAAAACAAAAAATTGAGGAGCGTAGTTTTAAATGTGTTTTTATTTTGCAGGTAAAGATATCGAACACGCGTTTAGTAGTAATTCTTAAATAATAGTAATAATATTAATATATGTAACACTCTGCAACAACGTTTATGCTCCAGCTGTATAGGACATTTAAGTTACCTACTATGTATTAAAGCGCTGCCAACCCTAGTGTCCTTACTAGAGAAAGGGTAACGATATACATGTTAAATTATTGTTTGTGGGTTAAGTGCTCTCCAAATGGCTATAGAATCATAGAATCTTTTTAATTCAATACCATATAAAATTAGGAAATGTAATTAATTTAATAAAAAAAAAACAACCGAAAACACTTACCGTACTTACATTCCTGTAGTGATATTTACTTTTTTTGTCCATAAAACGGGTTCCCTTCGAGTATGATATTTTGTAAGGTATCTGAACCCAACCCATAATATGTTAACATGTAAATTCGTTTCATTGCTCACGCGAGGACCCAGATTGGCAACACCTTAACCGAAATCGTTATGATTACACATTTGTCAAACATATCATTAGTCGCTTATGAAAACTCACTCCATGCATAGCTGCCAACCTCAAAGATTCAAAAATAGTAAAATTTTCAAAATGAGTAAAATTTTGCGTAAACGAGTCGCGGCATTTCACGTGTTGTGTATATGTAAATGCCATCGATCTAAAACCCTTTGGCTATTTTTTTTTCAATAAAATATTACACTGTTAACATGTCAATATGTTGTATGCAAAATAAATTTAGAATATGCTGAATAATTAATAAAATTACCTAACATTTTGACTACTATTCATATGTTGTGTTCATGGCTAAAATTCCATAGTCTTCCTAGAGCAATTATAAAGAAAACAAACTTATAAGGGAAATTACTGAACGAATTATAAATCAGGCTTACTTTGTTGCACCATCATAAATACTGCTCATAACATAAATATTCATACAAATCTAAATAAACCTAGTAGAGGTAGTTTTGGTTTCTGCAAGTTTACAAACTTTACCGATTTTAATACATCAATAGATAGGCCCCTACGTTACGATTTCTGGTAATACAGCTTTTAAATTCTCTTTCACAGTTCCATAAATGCACGAAAAACTCTTAAGAGTGCAAATTAGGCAATTTAATCACACTTGGCACATCTAACCACAACTCTCCGACACTGCAAATACTGTGGATTTGAGAAATAAATCGTGCATCGTTGAACGTGCAGATATGAGAGTATTTAATCTCTTATACAATACGACATACTCTAAATTTTTGAACATTTTTTACATCCGCACGGTTTGGCAGTTGTATAAATTAAAAACGTCATTGTAAAAACTGCAAAGTTGTATTTCCCAGATATGAAAGTTGCAGTATTCCTACGTTTTACGACTTTTAAATATGCGACGTCGATACAATTACCGGCACTAAAATACGCATAATAACAAAATGATACATTTAACCTCGTCAAAAACCATGTTTACAAACACTACGCAACTACGACGTGCGCTTCAACATTTGCTGGAAAAATAAGAATCAAACGATAGTTTCTTTCAGTTCACAAGATTTTATGCATGTTCTTGAGCAATTACTACACAGAAACGGTAAATTGGAATGCCACTTCAAATTGAAACAGTCTCGTGACTTTTGTTTGCACGAGTCACGACAGCCATTTTTAGCAAAGAAGACAACTGCAATCGATCGGGTGTGTTCGGCAAAGTTCGGAATACGTTCGTACGATGCGTGAATAATACGGTACTCTGTAGTGAACAATATAGTACAATGGCTATAAATAAAGCACGCTAGTTCCCAAAACTACAATATTACAGTTTTCTTTATTATATACGACACTGTAAGTCAGATATACATACCACATTACCGTACCGAAATTATGGAATTTTTGTACCAGATTATGGGATTTCAGTACCAGATTTCTTTATGAACTAAGCAAACGGGAAAAAAATTGGAAAGCTTGAAAATCGTACAATAATTCACATGAATCGTACAACCGTACAATAGGGCGCAAAATCGTACATTGTCCGGGAAAATCGTAAGAGTTGGCAGCTATGCTCCATGGAGTAGGGTAGGTTATTTCAGTCACGTAACCAGGTTCTGTCGGTTACCAGAATTCGATAACCCCTGCAATGCTATTCAAGGTTATATATTTACGGAAATGAAAATACCTACATATTATCCACACAATAAATATTTTGCTAAATGCTACATCCACAGTGCATTATTTACCCATATTTCGCTTACATTAAAATATAATATTAGTTTTAGTAGTTGACCGAGATGTAATCAGTTGAAATTTCGAACACGGATAAACTTATGGTCTCGTGAGCTAGGAAAGGTACTGGCGATGCGCAGATGGGAAAATTCCTCCACCACCTGTCCCTAACCAGCGGAGGTGTGCGCATATGCTGATTGATTGTAGCTGCTAATGGCACACTCAGGGCTCCGTCATTTTCCCTCTTACTGGCTGGAAGTGGAAATGTGGGGCGGGTAGCTGCGCTGTAGATACCATTTCACGTCCGCTGTGCTACTCTCTCAAAACCTTTCCTAGTCTGCGGGACCAGTACCCTTCCATACACCAAAAACTTGAAATTTTGGCTGACCTACCCTACCCTCGTGAATTTTCAAACGCGTTTTATGTGGTGTGTGGGGCCTCGTTTAACACATCAGATAGGGCTCTTGCCACTGGACGACGTTATGCATAAACCAGATATGCGCCAATCTATTGTGTTGTGTAATACAGATGAAAACGTTTTCAGTTTTAAAACTGTCTTAATATATTCTGGTCCTGTAGCGTATTCAAAATATTACCTTTATAAGACTAAAATAGACGTACTTCTCAGACGAACTGCTCAAAGCTAAGAATCTTTAAACACATTGTTATTTGCAACTAATATTTGGCTCATAGCTGGTTGATGCATAACACCATCCCACTCACTGAATGCCGCTTTACACTGAAGTTAACATGAACCCTGTTAACGATACAGTTGCAGCTGAGTTGAGATATGTGGTACTGCAGTCTTTCCCCATTGAGTTATGAGCGACGTTACGTAACTTTTCTATGCCGAAAGGGGCCGCGGTAGTCGAGGGGTCAGACCTCTGGCCTCCCACCAAGGCGATCCGGGTTCGATAACCCGGCGGGGTCGGTCCCCGGATTTTCGCATGTGGGAATCGTGCCGAACGATGCCGTTGGTCGACGGGTTTTCTCGGGGATCTCCCATATTCCCCGCCCCTTCATTCCGGCTCTGCACCATACTCATCTCATGTCCCCCTCACCAGCGCTGAAGACCTCGATGTTAAGCGCTGACTAAAACTCTCTCTCTATGCCGAAGTTGATTCCAAGTCGATACGGGTTCAATTCCCGGCGTAGTCGACCCGGATTTCGGATGTGGGAATCGCGCCGGACGATGCTGTTGGCAAATGTTTTTTTTTTATTCTCGCGGGTTTCTTTTCTCCCACTTCTTTATTCCAGGGCTGCTCAATGCTCATGCCTTTATCATACCTTATCAGAACTGAGAACACCGATGGTGAGAGAAGTCCTCAAGGCGAAGACCAGTCGCTCGTAGAGCGCCTTGCGCTTATAGAGGCGACGATACGCGTGGCGAGTGAGCAAATGTCAGCCTTAGAACCGGCGCTTCCAGGCTTATCGCAGTCCAATAGCACGCAAATTAAATCTGCAATAGCATGACACTTTCGCATATGTCGAAAGCCAAATGATTGAACCATACATTTCGTTATGTACTTTCCTTCTTAATCTGCAGTAGACTGATCAACGAAGTCCAAAAAACAAAACAATTTATAGCCATCTTCACTGTAATTTTTAATCTCTTTAATGACGTACGATACTATAGGACTAAAAAAACTTGGCGTCTATATATAATAGCTTCATCATATCTCCCACGGAAAAAAACCGTATTCCTAGAACAGTTGTTTACGGAGAAGTGTCTATACACGAAATTTTACACTTTACAGAAAACGTCTTGCTAGCAACTTTAAAATCTCTCCAATTTCACTTCACTTCATTTCGGTTTGCTACAGGGAATTGCTTTTAAAGCGGCATTTGTAAAATTATTCTCGACTGTCTTCTAAATAATTTTGTGCTGACTTTCACAATGACACAAATCATACTTTGTGTGTGTGTGTTATGATTTGTGAAGTAATGGCAGAAACTTGAATTCTGAAAAAAATAATTTTTTTCTTATCTAGTATTTAAAATACGTTAGGGTAACCGTTGTGTATTTATGATCAATTATCTGTTACTATTTTTATTTTTACGCTCATCTTAGCCTCAACCAGCAGGCAAATTAATGCTACAATATGGCGACTGATATTCGCAATGTAATGTTAAAGTAGGTAACAACGACCTAGGGTTCCTGCTAGGTTAACAAGAACTCTGAAGTGAATTTCAGCCATAACAAATATTTGAAAAGGATATTACGTCCATGATAAGGTGGCCGCCTGGCCTGGCTGCCGAGCGGCGTGCAGTTCGGTCGTTACAAAATTATTCGAAAATTGCTCGTTGTGTATGAGTGGAGTCTGCTTAGTAATGCCATTCAAAAAACGTTACAAGTGTGTATACCAATTTCAAGTTCACCACTACTTATTAAAGCATATTTTCTAGCGGAAGAAAATTGTGAAAATTGGTGTTTTTTTTGCAGGACTTTTCAGGTTTGAAAATTTTTGCTTAGAATCTTTTAAAAGATGTAGGCGTGTACAATACACTTCAACTTTAGTATTACGTTATAAAATTATAGGGTCAACAACGACTGCATCATAGAGGAAGCTGTACTAATGAAAGGTTGTTTCTCTAGTATTTTTCATACTTTATATTCTTGTTACTTACATATATCTCTCATAATACCAAAGGACATACTAAGCGAGGTGGCGCAACGGTACCGCGTTGGGATCTCATTTGGAAGGAACTGGATTCGATCCCCGGCTCCGGCCATCCTGAGTTCGGTTTTTCGTGGTTTGGACTGTATTAAGCAGAAAGGTACCAACCTACAGTTAACTGGAACTGAGATATTCAAGGTCAAAGTTTTCCGTGTATATCTAAACCTTGTATAAGCCATTTTTTCCGGGCTCTTATTTTTTGTTACATATCGTGATTTAGTACTTCTTCTTTTCTGAGACGTACTTCGGGCCGTCTACTTCTACGTGGTATGATTTTCTCCAAATAATTTAATTTGTGGGTTGGTTCCTTTCTGTTTAATGCCGTCCGTTTCACGAAATCGCTCCAGGCTAATGCTGGGATGATTCCTTAAGACCATGGCAGACTCCTCTTCTAAAATGTTACGTCTTTATTAATATTGTGGCGAAGTTAAGGCATTTTACCATGCCTTACACTTAACCACTTAAATTATTTACAATTTTGAATATTATTAAATATTAGGTGCTTACAACTAATAACAAGTAGATTTTTTGTTTAACAATTTTTTAAATTTAAATGTTTTACCATTTGAACTTAAAATAAGTTCAACCCTAATTACAAAAAAAAAATTAAAACCCTGGAAAAAAATACTTCATAGATAAAATACTCATTCACTAGAATAGGGCTACAGAAATTCCAGTTATTCATAACTAACGGAGCCACACTAAGACATTAATTAATAATTTCATCACTAAGTTTAAGTGCAGGTAACAATTTTGTGTACTGGACTCAACAAATTTTGACTCTATATACAAAGGATTAAATAAAATTAAACTTTGGACACAGTAGCTATTTTGCAGGTGAATAGGCATACACACACATCCGCGAAAATGTATTTAATTTGATTAAGATCACATTTTCCGAGTTAATATATCACATTCATCCCTGTAAAAATATATCTGTATACATATAATTTCAAAACATCAACCTTCACACGTTTCCTGTCATTGTACCAAGTTGTGTATCGCCGTCTCTAATGACCTCACTGTCGACGAGACGTAAAGCCCATGTAACTTACCTTACTTTACCAAAGGACATTAAATATTTTACAGCGAAATCAAGGACACTAAAAAATTGGGCACAGTTCTTCAAATAAAAAATAAATATTGGTAAACCCGGTGCATAAATAGTACATATTGTTCTCCATTGATAACACAAAATTAATAATTTTGGAATAAAATATTTTGAATAAATTATTATGTTTTAATATGAGGCAGCGACGGAATGAAGAGGCAAGGGGAACGGAAGATCCCCGAGTAAAACACCAGTCTTACGGCATGGTCCGGCTAGATTCCCACTGGGAATTGAACCTGGATAGCGTTGGTGGGAGGAAGGAGACTGCACGGTAGTTTCTTATTCTTCGCCTTCATATTTATCTTTGTTACTCCGTGATGTAAAGTCAGCATCGTACCGGTTGTTAATCCACACAACTTTCGGTAATTATTCTCATTTATAAATATTTTATTTATTTCTCATTTAGTGTACTTGTTAGTATGCAGACATGCGGAATAATATTCTAATTAATTATTGTCAGTTCCTTTGTTGCGGTGTCTTCATTATCAAGAGTGCCTTACTTATTTCCTGGGAAGCCACAGTTGGAAAAAAAAAAAAGCCATTGGCCGCCGTTTAATCCTGTTTATCTTACGTGAGTGATGACGCTGTAACGTCTTTTGATACGTCGCAGAATTCAGCATTCACACAAACCACTAATGTTAAAATATTACTTGCTTCTCTTTCGCCCTCAATTCCTTAGTAATTAATTACCGATGTACTCTAAGGACAAAACGTTGTGGTAGCTGAGCTCCGTAGTGCTTGGGAAGCGTACTGTCAGCAGCCCGGTCGCACTCGGCACGGCTAGGACATGTTCGCTCTATTACAAAAACATGTATGGCTGTAATTTTACCTCCTGTCCCTATGTGTATCAAGCCACAGCACTGTGCGTCCTTATCATTACTCTTAATATCACTTTGTTTGCTGTAATGTTAAAAAAAATAAAGGAAAACGCCCGTGTGGCTGATAATACCATACCAATGAGTCAAATTTAGTACACCATACAGAGTGTGTTGGCAGGTGAATTATAATCGGTCCTTAAAACAAAATGAGATAGAGATATGCTTAATGTCGTCTAGCGGTGCGCGTTATAGAAATGAATAATGTGTACATAGTATTGGTTGACCTAAAATAAGCGCGAATAAATAAAATTAATATTATCTCCAAGCTTATGATCCACGGGGTACACACACACACACACACACTTTACCAAAAAAACGATTTTTCCTCGTCAGATAAAGTCGTCCCAAATAAGCGTCTGTCTCCAAAATTTTTAATCTGAAAATTAAATTAAATATAGATCTGAGTTGTTGTCAAGGAATGTTTATGAAATAAATCTGACGTACACAAAAAAATTCAGCAAAGAAAATGTATTAAAAAACCGGAAGTTGTAAAATATTTTGGCAAAATTTTAATATAAATCAAAGAAACCAGATGAAAATGTATTAATCTCTCGGTGGAAACCACAGAAGTCAGTTATAGCAGAGTAGACAGAAAATTAAATTCAGTCGTGGCACAGGGTTAATGAGTCTCTTAAAATCAAATGAAACTATGAAAACAAATCTCAGGGTTTAAAAAATCAATCTAAGCTGGTGTCTGGTACTCGTAGTTAGTAGCTGGCATTTTAAACATATATGCAACGCTAGAAGCATTAAGGGTTTCCATGGAAAAGAATAAGGAACATTTTAATTATTTAAAACTCTGTCATATCCGTAGTATAAGAATCACAAATAGTAAATTAACTTCAACTGTACGGACATGTCACTATATAAAATACGTTAAACGAACCAAAACCTGATCTAGCAATGCCGGGCGAGCTTAACGGCCACAATCCCAACGCTTAAAATACAATCTGCGAACAGACATTAAATGCTTGATAACTGTCAAAGCAAGCATCGAATTAGGCTCAAAATTTCTCAAAATATGTCTTAGCACTTCGGGCACAAGAGTGATAAAATATAATTGGACAAAATTGCAGGTTATTAATGTTTAATAGATTATCGTCGTCCTTTAATACATTAAAATTTGAAATCTTCAAAATCGGACTTTACATGTTTAAGGCCTAGATCTTTCATTGCTATAGCTTTTACGAGAACTGATTTCATAAACAAAAACGTACGCTAATATTTAAAATTGTTCCAGCCATCTTGTTAAAAATTGTTATTGCTGTTAGGCCTAATTGTTCCAAAACTAAGACCCCATACGATTTTTATTGAGTATTGAATTAATGAAATTTGAATGAGATTTTGTTAATTAAATAGTTAGCAAAACATATAATGTTATTCGTGCTGAAGAAATTAGCTTTCATAATAACAACAACAATTTTCTACAACATGGCCAAAACAATTTTGCAATTGATTGGTTTCACTCTTCTTTTAAGAAACAATGTTTCCATAAAAGCTTTAGGAATGAAAGATCTGCCGGAGGGGGAGGGGGAGGGGTGTGTTTACTTACCTCGCGCATGAATTGTGTTATAGCGTACCACGATTAGTAGTTTTCATGCAAAACTGAAAAACGTGTTTCCGATAAGTTTGTATGCTTTTAGAGAACACACTTCAAACGATATATTAATAGTTTTGAAATTCAGCGCGTTTTAGAAACACAAGGTTGGGGACTATCTCGAATGTGCGTAACTTTATAGGGCGTATGCTCTTTGGGATAGTTACGTAGCAATGTTTTCAGGATGAACGCTATAGGCCATTCGGAATAAAGTGAGCACTAAAGATTTAACCTTTGAAAAAATTCACTAACCGTTACTTCATATAATTCAACATTAAGAATAGTTACCTTACTCGTTATACGGTTGGCAGCGCATTGCCGAATATAGTTCCGTGTATTTTCTCATTTAAAAGCAATAATACTGAAATAAAAACATATATGTTTGACATATCTGAGTTCTATATAATAAATAAACTTTTTTTATCGGACTGTGTAGGTTTTTACCGACTGCGCGTAATTTATCTTAGACGCGCGAACATCAAGTGACATGTCCAGAAGATTATGTATTTCACGTCGTTAGTCGTTACGCACGGAAATATACGAATTGGCTGAAAATAGAAATTCAGCAGGGATTTCTTGAGTGCTCACTTTATCCCGAATCACCTATACACATGCCGTGCTGCGCTCGCGTCGACTTCCCTCCTGCCACTTAGACCCTACAGTATACTTTTGTATACTTTGTTTGTGGAATTGCGTGACCTATTTTAATCGTTTCAAGAGATGTTATAATTCTTATAAAATTAATTGGTTATATCTTACGCAGGCGTGGCTCTAATTAAAAATATTTAGGCACGAGTTGTCACGTTCTGAAGGACACGAGTTTGTTTCCTAGTACCGCCATAGTAATTATAATTTTTCTAGGTTTTTTTTAAACTCCAAGACAATGTTGGGTTGGTTCTACAATAAAGGCCCTGCTTTTCTGAACAATGGGTTCTGTCTCTGATTACAGTTTTGTCAACGAAGCAATACGCGTGTACTACTTAGTTGCTGTTATATTCTAAATGGTCATTTTCGTGTCTTATTGCTTAGTTTCTACTGAAATATTATGTGACAGCCGTGGAGGAAATGTTAGGTTAGTAAATAGTTTTTACATATGCCACCAACGTACAGTATAACTGAAGTTTTTTGATAACGAAACTTAAAAACATTTCGATAACACTATGTTAGTACATTAGGTAGTTATAATTGATTTAGATTCAAACACTATATTACTTTGCATTTAATTACACTCACTTGTAATAATTACCATGTTTTATTATAAATAATTCATTAAATATTACCTTTATTATAGATCAGTTACGGTATTGCAGCTAATTTTATCCCATTGGATTCATTTACCGATGATTTTACTTTTTACGCTACGTTTGGGAAACACGCAAGTTTTTATTACACGAGAGTCAATAATCATTTATTTGCTGTAATTTGGTTGATTATTATTTGGGCGCGAAAAAATCTCGGATTAAATAATCATTTCGTAATTCCTTAGCGCAAAATTGATATCAACATTATCTGTTACGTGCTGGCATAGACACAAATTTATAAGTTTTGTAAGGAACCGATAAGAATTAGGCCTACTAGGGGTGGGAATATAGTCTATTCACTTAAAACTATAACATAAATATCAATTCGAACACTACGTTTTGGTTTAAACATTATTAAACATGGAAATAAGCAAATATTCTCAAGGTGGGGAATATTTCTCAAGAAACTTCAAATAAATAATTTTTTGTTTAAACGAGTTACATTTTAAATGTATTTATTTGTATGTAATTCATCACGTCATTTCTTATCGTGCGAGGTGACGTGTTGGACTCGCGTCCGGGAGGACGAGGATTCGATTCTTCGTCTCTGGTCATCCTGGTTTCCATGGCATCTCGAATTTTCACCAGGCGAATGCTGGAAAGATTCCTTAACAAAGGCCATGGCCAAATCCTTTCACAGTTCCTGTCCTAGTGAGAAGTTGTTTGTAATCGTCTTATTAGACCTTGCTGCCCACGAGACCCATTAGAATAAAATTAATTCGTTCATTCCTTATTAAACTCAGCGGCTGCAATTTTGGTAGAAAGATACTTTAATGTCTTTATGATTTGACCGTATCATATTCCAAACTGTTTGCAATCCTACCTTAAGGACGAATGGCGTAGTTTGAGTAGTCTAAGGTGTGCGGGGCTAAGCAACGACTAATAACTAGAGACATTCAAATTTCGCGTTATTTTCGGTCAGCATGCTAGACTCCGAACGGCTGTAAGTAGTGTAGTAATGCCGGTTCTATTGCAGGAGCCTAGGAGCCGGATCACCGGATCTGTTCAGTATGTGTCTCGTATATATTAGTATATGGTTTACCTACTATCTTGGTTAGTGTCCGTTTTCTTAATACCTAGCAACCCTCATTAGCTCCACCCTCCATCTTCTTTTTTTTAAATTAGTTTTATAGCTGTCCTAT
>PNEQ01010480.1:0-15516 GCA_003012365.1 Medauroidea extradentata | reverse complement strand
TCTAGTATGTGGGATGTCCTTAGCACGGTCTAGTATGTGGGATGTCCTTAGCACGGTCTAGTACAGGATTTCTTAATTAAATGTACCTTCGGGCTACTTGCTTCAATTTTATAACTACTAAAAACACGGGGGGTGGGATCTGTCAATTATAGGCATTGTACGGAATAATTAAATTGAACTTAATGTTAGTCTAACGTAAATCATTGTCATACGCAGAGATTATATTGACCTAACTATAACTATTAAGAAATAGCCTTTAAATGATTATAACAAAACATTTTTGCTGATTTCTGACATTTGGATGGCGGGCCAGTAGAAATCTCTCTGCGGGCTGCTTCTGGCCCACGGGCCGCCTATTGAGAAGGCCTGGTCTAGTATGTGGGATGCCCTTAGCTCAGTCTGATAATGTGGGATATTCTTAGCACAGTCTTGTTTGTGGGATATCCTTAGCATGGTGTAGTATGTGGGATATCCTTAGTTCAGTCTTATATGTGGGATATCCTTAGATTGGTCTAGTATGTGGAATATCCTTTTCACTGTCTAGTATGTGGGATATCCTTAGCTTGGTCTAGTATGTGGGATATCTTTAGCACAGTGGAGTATTTGGAATATCCTTAGCTCAGTCTAGTCTGTGGGATGTCCTTATCTTAAGCTTGGTCTAGTGTGTAAGATATCCTTAGTTTGGTCTAGTATGTAGGATATCCTTAGCACGGTCAAGTATGTGGGATATCCTTAGCTCAGTCTAATATATGGGATGTCCTTATCTTGGTCTAGTAGGTCGGGTACCCTCAGCATGGTCTAGCATGTGGAGTATCCTTTAGGGATGCGTCGGTTCCAAGTTTTTACCGGTTCTGGTTCTCGGTTCGGTTCTTAAAAGTCGGTTCTCGGTTCTCGATTCTTGGTTCCACTTCCAATATACTACAGAGCCAAGATAAACTGTTTTTATTTTGGTTAGCTTACCATATTCACTACAATTGTTGCACGTTGATATTTGATTTTGTTCTGGAAATGCATTTGTTAAGTAATAAACATTTGGCATAAAGTTCATTTTCACTGTCAATAACAACATGCTGTCACACATTTCAGGTAATTGTTCAACATGAAGAATATTACTATGGGAAAAGAAAAATACCATATTTACTGCAGCTACACTGACATATTTTGCACTTCTTCATTATCATATCTAAATTTATCGCCGCGGTGCTATGTAAACAAGTTTTCATTTTTGTTTGGCCTTGGCATAATGAGTAAAGTGCGTGTCATGCATTGATTTCCCATTTTGTGCGAGTCATACCAACTATCAATCTTCTTTTCTGTAACTATTGCATGAGTGCTATCTTGAAGTTTTTATAAAGCAGTAATCACGTTACCGCGAATAACGCTTGGAAGAACGTAATTCACAACTAAGTAAGAGTCAACCAAGAAGGATATTTTAAATAAAAACTTTTCCCTTATAGGCTGCTTTTACTTTTATGTAATTGAAAACTAACACCAAGCAAAATTTTGCGGCTTGCCAATACCGCAGTAATATTATTCAATTAACTTGTTTATTGACGTTAGCGCTAGTGTCTGTCTTTGGCACAGAGACTGTTACCACAGCACGACATGACTCGCACCTTAGCTTGGTCTAGTATGTATGACACCCTTAGCTCGGTCGAGTATGTGGAACACCCTTAGCTTGGTCTAGTATGTGGGATATATTTTTCCACAGTCTAGTTCTAGTATGTGGGATATACTTAGCATGGTCTGGTATGTAAGGTATGCTTTAGCTTGGTGTAGTATGTGGGGTGTACTTAGCTTATGTTAGTTTTTCGTATGTGGGAATCCTTAGATTGGTGGTCTACTATGTGGATTCTCCTAGTTCTGTCTATTACATTAGATTCTCATTCATACCTCTTTCAGTTTTGTTATTTTGATTTGTAAAAGTCAAGCTTTTTGTGAATGAGGGTACAGGAAATTATATGTTTAATTTGGATGAAGATTTCTTATTAATTTTGTCAAAGTAATTTGAAACGAATCATTTTTTGTTTGACGTTAAACTCATCTAGTAGTCTAAACAGTCCAAATCATGATTTTTAATTTTTAATGCCCATTTTGTTATTTATAAATTGTAAACCGTCGTAGATTCCAGGTAGGAAAATGTATTGAAATTAAGAAGGTTTATAAAGATACTGTATACTCAGGCAAGAAAAAAAGTCTGTAGTAGCCCTGACTTACCTTTTTTAAAATAAGAGTGTGGTGGTGAAGCGGAGGACAGCAGAGGTACCTCGCAGACGCGCTTGGCGGAGCCACTCGATGCTGCAATTTTGTTGCCCCTGCCACGTGGGTTCCGATATACGAAGGGTACTGCATCATGTAGCTCTAGCATATAAGGAATAAATAAATAATGTCAGGACCACGAGGGTGCTTGTGCTTCTTACATTTCCTTTTTATTGGGCGTTGAAACTATTCTGGTTTTAGGAGATGGTGTGGTGGCCGGTACTTGCTGTCTTAAGCAACTCTCGCAGATTATTCCTTTGCCAAGAGGTCGCGTGGCAGGATCTGTGGCGCGCTCTGGTTGATTTTTTTTTTTCAGGAGTGTATCGATAGTTAGGGCGGGTAGGTGAAGCAGGCTAACCGGCACTGTTCCGGGAATTGATTGAAGAGGTTATCAGGGGTTTTCGACCAGGAATGAAACATGCCTTCTCCAAGCAAAACTCCTAGTGTATTTAAATGACTTTTACATTTACGTCTGCATAATTTCTATCTTTTACGGAGAACTCAGTTTACTGAAAAATGTCAGTATAAAACCACAGCACACCTTAAATATTTAAAGTTTAAATGATTTTGGCTGCAGCCCCCATGACATAAACATATTCTGCAACTTCACTAATTAAGTCTTAAACTTTACATTACAATTCAAAGTTTGGGCTGCAGCCCCACATCACCTTCCTCGTAGATGGCGGAGGCAAAACTCTCTAGAAGGGGTCATGCACGCACACACAGGCTGTGCTCTTATTGGCGGGCTGAATTTTCACGTGATTACAATACCACCGTCCCCTCTAGAGCCTAATTAAATAATACAGTGTATAAACCCGGTAACAGCGTAAGAACTAACTGTAAGAAACCAGAATACAAAACACAGCTAATATTAACCTCGCCTAAGGCCAACTGGTCATAACATTATTATATATTCTTTCAAAATTTTCCTACATATGATTCATGAAAGATGTCTGTGGTTTTGAACAGATTTGTGGCACCTATGAGTGGCAGCTTGTTGCATATTAAATTTATGTAATCTAATCATTATTTATGCAGAGTCTCTAATTGTAGTTGTCAAGTGAAATCCACTGCCAAAATGTGATATTTTTGTATCAGGCGCTTGTAAGAATGGCTTATAACGTGACATGACCAGGACAATATGTACATTTTACAATATTGCAATATTATTGTTAATGGATTACATATCATTTTAAGTAAGCAATTTCTGAAGATATTAAATTCACTATTTAAAATCTCATAATCTTGACCAATTTTAAATTTAATGTTCAAGGCATGTGTGCCACAAAATTTTCAAACATATAATGATTTTGAAAGCTCTTCCGTCGTTAAAATACATATTTAAAATGTGGAAATTATTTTCGAATAATGCATAGCATGCCCCTTTCAGATTATAGTAAACTAAACTTTTTGAAGTTTTAGATATATTTTTGTTATGTGTAATAGCTTAATAGCTGATATATAGAGTTTAAAACCTAGCACTGCTTTTCTGAATTCATTTTCACGAAATAAACAACTTCACGTTTGTTCACGCCTTATATTTTAATTTTGAAACTACGAACATTCTGTAATTCAACTATGACAGACTGCTGTCCAGCCATTCCCACTCTAAAACTTCCTATCTCAGTCAACAAAATGAGGTAATGCTTCTGTTGACAAAAAACTACTTCAAAAACTTTCTAGCATCATTCACATTAACATTACAAACACTGAATAAACATTATAAACCTCGTATACATACTACATAAACATAATTAAAGAGCTTGAATGTAAACCTTGTAGTATTATACCTCTTCAACGACTATAATTTAACATTAAAACATTTCCAAGACAGTATAATTTTTTACCACCATAATCATATAGGCTGCTTGCTGTCTGTCAGCATCCTTTATATCACAAAACAAAATAATTCTGTATCTTATTTTAATTTTAATTATTTGTACTGTTCTCAAACCTCTCCCCTGTTAACGCTGTCACTGGTAAAATACAATAATTGTTTTTTTTTCTTCCAATCTAACCTCCCTCCCCTTTCCATTAAATTCAATACTCTTTCCTTTTTTTGGAAAAATTACTAAGTGCTAGGCCCTCGGTGGTGCCTAAAATATTTACAACAAATTTTACCTCATACAACTTACAGATTTCACATTGATTAAATAGCAAAAATGTAAGAAAAAACAAACAAAAAGTTATAACTAACTGTATTTATGGCATTTATTATGACTAACGACTGCATGTACATACCCATATTTAATTATACACAATTGTAATGCCAGGTAATTGCAAACACACCTCCACAACTCGTACATCTACATTTAGGCGAAACACAGCATTTAGTACAAGAACAAAATCTTAACAACCACATTCTATAAATATATCATGACTTTTGAAACTTGTTACCACAACTCCAATGTAACTCTTATCAGTTATCAATCAAAAGAAGCTTTATTCTCAACAAGTCACAAGAAAAAATACATTCACATGTATGGGTTATGTCATCTCAAGACAAACATTGCTCACAAACACAACTACCTTCAAAAACTTTGGGCACAACCTTTGGACCAATGAGGGAGTGGCATATACTCATAAAAGCAGCAGTATATTCAGGTATGCCCATTGGACAACGACTAGGCATTCTGCACAACGTACACCAGGTATAGGTTCAGTACCCAAACAACTAACTCTCAGACACTGAAATAAAGGTGACATAAACCAGTTGCTTAGAATTTGAAAACTTATTATGTTATAAATATTATCAACAAACTTTAAATTACCTTTCATAAAAATGTCTCTTCTAACGCAAAAGGCAAACCTCAAAACTCACAGTTAACTGTACTCAATGTCACTTAAAATTCTTTACTTGTGTATGCAAAAATATTAATTCTTACTACTCTATTGTATCCTTGCCTGACAACCACAAATGAATAAAACAAAATCCAAAAACATCTCTGGAAAAAAATATGTGTAATAAGTGTATTATGTTGTTTCAAAAGTATAGAATTAACAGGAAGTAAAAATCAAACAGTTTCGGAATGTCTGCACTGACCATTTCCTCACACATCTAGTAGCAAATACCCATTACCAAAAAATTCATGAAAATTTCTTACTCCCCCCCCCCCCCAAATAAAATTAATCAATAAAGCAATCTCTTAAGAACATAGACATCTGGCTAAAGTACAAAACATGTAGGTTAACAATGAAAATAAAAAAAAATACAATTAAATCCTCATTTTACGCTAACAAGTACTGCTTTTGTCGTGTTACACAATACACAAGAAAAGAAAACTTAACACAAAATTTTACCAGCTCTCTTCTAGCCTTATAACCCTTGATTTTCTTGATTTTTACCTTAGCCCTCCACAATTTCTGCACCTCCCACTGTTTTATATCGGTAGTCCTTATCACATACTGTATCTCCACCATATTCTCCTCTACCTTTTCCAAACCCAACACTGTATCTTACATACCTTTAATCTTTATGGCACCTCTGTGCCACATTTTGACCCCCCCTACCACCTGTTTACAAATCCTGTTGCATTCTTGCTCGTCAGATTTTTTTTGTCCAATGAATAACTCTTTCCATCTCCCATCTCTGGCACGTAAAAGGTTGCATTTAGTCCTAGGTATGGAAAGTTGTTGCACAGCATGTTCTGTATTCATTGCACATTTTCCTCCAGTTTCCTGCCCCTTACATTGCTGAACTTGTGAGTCCTCTGTACCTGACTGTACTTCAACCTCTGGGCCAATCTTGTCTTTCATTTCAGTAAATTTTTCCGTGACCTCAACTCTATATTCCCTGAACTCATTTCTGAAATCTTGTAACAATATGTGATATTTACCTTAATTCATTTCTGTTTAATATATCATTATCCTCAGCCATAGTGGCTATAAAAGGTCAAGAAATGTACAATGTCGACTATAAAATAGAAGAAGTATCACTTTCTGTAATTTTGACTACTAATTGTACCACTAATACAACAATGATATTAGCAATACTATTATCAACAAAATAAAATTGGTTGAATATTAGAAACATTTGAGTTCACATCAATCCAAACTTGCAGTTTTGCAGTATGTTGCTCCCGCTGCGATCCCAGTGATATTCCCAGCATCAGATTCACTCTCAGGCCATTGAAACTTCCCGTCGACCAACAGCTAGGTCTTCACATCGTCCTTACCCGTCTGGAACAGCTCAGATCCCTCGTAGTTACTGGCCACACGTTGCCGGTGCCAACTGCTGTACATCTGCCCTCTAGGACTGATACGTAGTCTGGGGTTGGAGAATGTACACAGGTCTCCTGACCCACTGTAATCCCTCCCATCTTCCTCTGCATCACTGTAGTTTATCTTGAAAAAGTTAACACTGTTCCAGGAATTGTCTCTGGGATTTTCGACCAGAAATTATTCTTGACTTCTCCAAATAAAACTCCTGGTTTATTTAGATTATTTTTACATTGACATCTCCATAATTTATATTCTTTACTAAGAACCCGGTTTACTGAAAAAAGTCAGTATAAAAACGTAGCACACCTTTACTATTTAAAGTTACAATGATTTGGGACGCAGCCCCCATGACACACACCGCGAAATTGCTAATTAAGTTTGGACATTACATTATAATTGAAAACTTGGACTGCAGCCCCACATATCACTACACTTTTAGATGGTGGAGGCAAAATTCTCTGGAATGGGTCACGCACACCACCACAGGCTGCGCTCCTATTGGCGGGCTGACGTCATGTGATTACAATACCACCGACCCTCTAGAGCCTAATGAAAATACATGACGTAGAAACCCGGTAACAACGTAGAAAAATAGCTGGATAAAACCAGAACATGAAACAAAGCTAATACCCTCGGCCAGGGCCAACTGGTCATAACGTTATTGATTATACCTTAACTGAATTCTAGATTATTTTACACTATTAAAACTCCTGACTGTATTTCTCTACTTTCCCTTTCTCAAACCGAGAACACTAAAAAGAAAATATTATTTAGATGAAATATTATAAAAGACAAGTTATAATATCTTCTTGAATTAACTTACGTAACAAAATACCAAATTAAACCATAATTTTGCAATGCTACAAACTGTACCGCAATTCTGTTAAAGGTGCGCAACCTCGTGGAATTCTTCTTTCTATTTGGTATGAATATCTCAATTGATATTTAGTACTGCTCCATGGACACAGAACTACTTTCTTATAAAAATTAAAAACTTTCTCTCTATTTCAGTTTTTATTCCAGATAGTTTACAACCGCTCATACAAAAGAAAATTATTCATTTAGTCATTAGTGCATCGCCAAGAAAAGTCTCATATTAAAACAACAATACACAGATTAGTTCTAGACGGAAATAACAAAAATCGGCGCGCAGGTTATTCTTGCGGTTTCCACTTAGGAAATGCCTTAGAGTTTCACACACATTGGCCTATGCGTACAGATGGAAAAAAAAAATATTACAAGGATTGCATCCAAACATTTCATCAGGAATAAGTTTAAAACAGTAGAAAGAAGGTTGGGATCATAACTCGTACACTGTAAACTCGTCACTCCATATTCACTCATATGATATATGATCTTTGAGCCATAGTTCGTTAGCACTACCACTCTCGACGATACTACTATATCAACATTGTAAAGAGTCCAGGGATTACCCAATGAGTGTAATAGTAAAGTCTTAGAAGAATTTTTAATAAAATAAAATTTTCAGTAGTGGGTTGAGAGATGATTCTATGATCATAATGTTCTTTCTCTATATTTACTGAAGTAAGGAAGTTTCAAGTATGTACAATGTAATGTCTAGGATGACATGTTAAGTATTATTTTAATGCAAAGTTCATAATTGATTTTGAAGAGTGGGGAGAGTATCAAGATTATTTCGAAAAAGTTCGACGCGTCAGGGTAAGATACCCTAAGTAACAAATTTTTGTGGAGTGTGTAATTATCAAGGGATGTATAATGAATTCAATTCTATAAGAAAATGTAATGATGGTTTCATAAACTTTAACGAAGGTATTGCCTATACCGTAATTCTACTCTTAAAAACGTAACCTTAAAAATTATAAACTATCATGCATATTATTTCAAATTATTAAAAAACCAGTTATGATTTGTACCCATTACATGTGGATGTAAACACACATCATTCAGCCAATACTAATAATACTACTACTACAAACACAGATACACAATAAAGAACTCTGGTTGCTAATCTCAACGGTTTTGTAAGTCAGAGCATGTATTTCACCATTGTTTTTCTAACCTTGCACCCTCTTGGTACCACATTCAATACCTTGTTATTATTACTCACTTTCCATCTGTTTCTGCACACCTTCTCCAACCTCAGTAATGTTGTAACATATCAGCCAGTCTTCTTGTCTCTTTTCTACAGTTTCATTCCCGTCTAATTCTTCTGACAAGATTGTGTTTTGTTTTCTGTTTCCAATTACACTTCCCTTTACCTCAGTAAAGTTCTGTCGCTCTTTATTCCTTATATCAGAGCAACCCAGTAACCCATTGTCTTGTTCACTTAAAGCCCTCCAGAATTGGTTTGGTTAATTTTCTTCTCCCCTCTACTTGTGTAATTCCTACATGTGTGTTCCTTTCAGTGAATTTGTCCTCTTGATATAGTCTTATGTTTACATATTTTTGTGAAAATCTACTCCATCATTATAGTCATGCAACATTTTTTTAAAAATAAAATATTCCCATTGTTTTGTTTTTCCACCCATTCTTTTTCCTTCAACATTTTCAATCTCAGCAATTTTGCCTCTTTCCTTAACATGAGTTTCAATCAATGTGTCGGTTTGTTTACTCAACTTATCTATTTTCGACTTCTGCTCTGAAATCTGCTCCAAAATTTCATTTTTTAAAGTGTCAAATGTACTATCAATTTTATTTTCCAAAGTTTCAAATCTTCAAAATAATTGTCAATGGCTTGGGTCATTTTTGATGACTCTAGATCAACCCAATTTCTAAAGCTTACAAAATTTACTTGATTTTCAGAGCTCCTTGCTTAGCCTATATTGATCTGAATTGACCGTGGCCTAACTCATTCAGTTGTTTTAAATGTACTGCAATGTACACTTAAGGGCTTATCCCTTGTTTTTTTTTTCAGACTGGTGCCAATAACTCAAATATTTTTTAACCAAAAGATTTTGTACTGCGTTATAGCAACACAAGAAAACAAATGGGATATTCTCGAGATCATAAATCAACTCTACAGAAATGAAATCCACAAATATGTTAACAAAAATATTCATATATTGCAATCATCAAGCAAATTACACAATACAACTTAGCATGGCACAACTATCAAGCGTCAAAACTTAAGCCCCTTAATTTGACTAACAGAGGCGCGGTCAAAAAGAACCCGAAGAATGGTAACTCACTCGGCATGCCGCCGGCTGTGCAAACCAGAATACAATTTAAAGTTAAAGAGATATTAAACGTTACAAGGGAAAATATGCACGATGTACCAAAACGCCGGAAACCTTAGGCTGTAACAAAACTAGAAAAAGCAACGTCTTACCGCAACAAGCAGCGCCATTCGACGGCACAACGAGTGAGTCCCATATTGTTGAGTAGGTTGATCAGAAGCGAAGCACTGCCAGAAGAAAAGTGTCTGCTCCAGCCGAGGCAGCGAACCTCGGCAGGAAGGAAGTGGTAGGCGGGCAAGGGGTGGCCAGAGGGAGAGGAACCCGAGCATTGCCGAGAGGGCCGGAAGATCGCCGAACGGAAGTCCGAAGCCAGACGGAGACAGTTCATGATTTGCTCCACGCACGCTCGCACCACACACAGAACAGATGTAAACAAAATACATATGCCGATTACCAAAGCTGGGCTAGCACCAGCACAACCTCTGGCCCTATCAGCAAGTCCAGAGCACCGACTGGGAATCATCCAATGAGGGCATCTAGGCGTAGCCCCTGTTGGCATGGCACCAAAGACAGATTCCAAGAAAACCCTTATGTCCAAGGCGAAAGGAGGGCTACTGGACAGGGCGGCGTGGGAGCGCCCGAAGGTCCAGTCCAAGATTTGACTGAAGAATGGCCTTCTTTGGAGAGCTGGGACCCCACCACCCCAGTGATATGAATAGGTATGAAGGCCACGTCGAAATCCAGGAACATAAAAAAGGAAACAACCATGAATAGACAATTATGTATAGAAAACAGACACCCCTGAAAATTAAACAATTGTTAACGTACATAGGCTCTCTTGACCGCATAACTCATAATAACTTAGAAATGACGTACCTTACAGATTGCATGTATCAATAGAATTTAAGATTATAAAAAATCATTCAATACCAACACTTGAAAAGAATACTTATCAAAACACACTCTTAGGTAAAACAACCGGCTGGTTATTTAATAAACACCTGATATAAAACCAAACTAAATACTTAATATACTACATCATTTTATATATGTCTCACATTAATACCCCTTGCATTAACCCCTTCAGAGTCAGGTTTTCTTCTTACTGTGTTTGCTAAAAATATTAAAAGTTTTTAAACAAATTAAACATAAATATATGTTTTAGACAGTAAAAATTGTCTTAAAAGTAAAAAAAAAAAAATTATTTAATTTTTTTGAATTTGTGAAATTTTTTTTAAAATTTTAAAATTTTTTTATTTCCTTTTTCTTGCTGATGTACAGCCTGAGATAACTCGGGCAAATGTCTTAAGGGGTTAAGAGAATTTGAATCATCATCCCAATCACACCCCAAATTAAGATTAGAGGCAAACTGCATAAATATATACTGTATAAAATTACACATACATCAATATGCTTACATAAAAATTTGTACTCTATAAATATACACCTATTGAATAAATAGTTCACTCACTAATATTATAAGAGTAGAAGAGATCTCCAATAAATACAAAATTATGATACTAATTTAAAAAAAGGAAAGAGGGCACACATCGGCTAGCCACACACTCACAAAACAAAACAACAGGCCTGACAAACTACATATTTGGACAACACAACACGAAACACGTACCACCCCACATGCAACACTTAATACATAACACTTAACACACCCACAAAGAAAACACTCAACAAAACACATCAAACCGCACAATCTAACACATAACAACCACATCACAACAACACATAACAACCAAGACTCTTCTCCTGGGAGGAGGATGTTGAAACTGCACATCAGAAGGGGCGACTTGAATCTCTTCAACAGCATCCGGCGTTCCCTCGCCTCGCTTCAAGGTACCAATATAACTTTCTGTAACAAATACGTAAAGCATGAGGGACATCAGGACAATGCTTCAAATGTGATACATGAGCCTTACGGACAATTCGACCAGAAGTGGAATCCGCAAGCAGAATAGTATTTGGACCCAACATTTTTGCGATACGGAAAGGTCCTGCAAACGGAAGCAGGAGTTTACTGCCAACATCTTTAACCTTAGACGACAATACAAAAGACTTAAAATATACCTGCTGATCAACTTGATAATCGCTGGCAACCCGCTGCGCGTTCACCCGGGATTGAAGAACCTGCCTAGCCTCGGCCAGATTCCCCAACACCTCGTAACCCAGCATTTCTCTCTCCACGTCGGACAAAGGCATAGCGGGAGAAGGGACACCCCAAACATTCAGAAGCGGATGCAACAAATCACGTCCCAGCATCACTCTGCTAGGAGGAACCTTTGTTGCACCGTGGACCGAGGAATTAAATCCCACATTTATCAAGTCCAGGTCCTCATCCCAGTCCTTCTGATTTGCATGATATAAGGCTGACATCAAGGATTTCAAATTTCTGTTGAACCTTTCTACCAAATTCCCGCAGGGATAGTACGGGCTCGAAGTATACAGATTAATAGACCAACGAAAACACATATTTTGAAAGGTCGAAGAGACAAAATAGGGGACGTTGTCAGAGATAAAATTGACCGGAGGCCCTAAAATGGACCACACCCGCTTGTTCAGCATTCTCACAATTACTGGACTCTTCCCTCAAGGTCAGCAAAAGAACAAATTTACTAAAACAATCTAACACCGCAAGGATATACAGATTGCCCTTAGAGGATCGTATCATAGGACCAAACACGTCTAGGTGCAAAGTCTCCCAGCAAAAGGTCACCTGGTCTACGGAGTATAATCCTACCTTTCCAGTCCGAGCTGCTTTTGCCCGATGACACAAATCACAATTTCGCACTAAAAGGGACACATCTCGGTACATCCCGTACCAATAAACCCGGTTATCTACCTTTTTCAAGGATTCAGACAGCCCAAATGCCCTCCATAAGGCGAGGCATGAAAATAATGTAATAATTCACAACGATGACTCTCCGGGACAACTACCCTACGCAGTCTGCCACGTCGACCCACATAAATGACTAAGCCATCAATATTAACGAAAGGAAGAAACTCACCCCGGCCCAAACGAAGCCTAATGTCCCGACAATCAGGGTCATCCCTTTGAGCCTGTTCAAGGCGGACATAGAATGAAGGATGTGAAGTAAAAGCTGAACACATTCCTGAAAGCTTGACTGGATCACACTCGTAGTCTTCAGGGCAAAACATCCGCAACAGCTCATCCACCACCACATTGCTAGTCGCTGAGATATGCCGAACAGCAAACCTGAATTTAAGAAGACGGAAAGCCTATCTTCCAAGCTTACCGAAGTCATTGGAATGTCCAATGAGCCAGGACAAAGCCTGGTTGTCGGTACACAAATAAAATTCCACACCACCCAGAAAAGACTCAAATTTCGCCGTCCCCCACACACACACACGCTAGAGCTTCTTTTTCGAACACGCTCAACCTGCGCTTGGACTCTGACAAAGCACGACTGGCGGGGCATAGTAACCCATCATTCCTATGAACCTCGATATCCCTTTTACAGACTTGGGGCGGGGGAAATTTACAATGGGGTTGACCCGGCTGGGGTCCATCATCAACTGACCTGTGGATACAATGTATCCGAAGAATTTTACAGAAAATGATGCTCATGTAACTTTAGACGGATTAACGGTCAACCCGGCAGCACGCAAACGCTCAACAACCTGGCGAAGATGGTCCAAATGCTCTTCAAACGTATCACTGTATACTTTTATGTCATCAATGTAGTTATACACGAACTGTACTTAATATCGGACAATACATGGTCCAACACCCTAGACAGTGCCTGCGTCCCGAAACACGCACCCATAGGGATTCAATTAAATTCAAACTGGGCCCACTGCGTACAGAAGGCTGTGTACTTCCTACTATCAGGGTGCAAAAGGCATTGATGAAAACTCGAATTTAAGTTTATGATGGAAAATAATGATGCCTTCCCAAGATACTGTAGCGCAGTGTCCACTGTCGGGGCCGGAAATGGATTAAGGTGGATCTTGTGATTAACTTCCACCATGTCCGCCACCAAATGGAAACCCTTGCCACTTGGTTTCTTAACTAGAAACGCTGGACAAGCATAATCAGACTTGGAAGGCGATATAAGACCTTCAGACAGCAATTTGTCAACGACCTCACGCATAATCGCGAGCCTAGGAGGGGACATGGTATAAAATCCACTCCGGACCGGAACGTTATCGGTCATGGAAAACCTGTACGGGAGTACATCACAACAACCCATTTTAGGAGTGATTAATTACATTGCTGTACTCGAACAACAACGCTTGCACACGCTCGTAACGTGGCGAATCTAAAATGGTCACACTGCCACAAGAAGTAGGAGAGTAACTGACCAAAGACAAAAGCGGACACTTTGCCTCTGGGGCAAACTTAAACATCAAACACCGACCATGAGCGTCAATCATCGCTCTGGAATGCATCAAAAAATCCAACCCCAAAACAACATCGGCGACAAGATTCGGCAACACCCAAAAGCGAATATCCCACGAAAACCCTGCTATCTTAAAATGTAACATGACAGAACAAGAACATTGTATCATGTTTCCATCTGCGACGCACGTAGACAAAATTTCAGTCAAAATTATTTTAGATTTTAAGTATGAATTCTTCTGCATTAGGACAACCAAAAAACTTTCACGGACAAATTACTGGGTAGCTCCGGAATCAACAAGGTCAGTCCGAACTTCTCCATACAATTGTAAGTTAATCAAACAGTCGGAACGAGGAGCGCGATATTCTACGCTTTTGCCCTCCGTCGCGCAATCACTAAGGGCACGATTTAGTTTCCCAGACACGCCGACCAAACATGGCCGGAACGCCCACATCTGAAACAAGCCTTTACACTCCTCTCTTTGCGCGGAAGTGGACAATTGATTGCAGAATGCCCAAAAACCACGTAATTAGAACACCGCGCACGAGACTTAGACGGGGCCCGAACCTCTGGGACACCTGCGGACGAAGACCTGCAAAGGCGACCGCCCGCAACCCCTTCTTTGGACCGTACCACACCAAGAGATAAACTCGCCACCGCCACTGGGGGCGGACAATTGACGGGTTTCGGGGGAGGAACACGTCGATAAAATTCATTTTCAAGTCCTAGCTCTTGCTCAATCCCGATAGCCATAGAATGAAGCTGCTCAAAATTTGTAGGGGGGCGTGACCAAAATGGCGCACTCTCGCTTCCGGTGTCAAACAATCCAAAATTAACCCTACAAATTTTTCTTCAGATCGCGTCAAATTCATCGCCCTAGCGTTCGTTATCACATCCTCAATGTACCCGGTAACTGTCTCGCCCAGATCCTGATACCTGTCGACAAAACGCTTTTTTACAGCTGACCACTCTACTGACGGACTGGCATACTCAATTAGACGTCGCTTAAATTCATCATACCGTGCTGGCCACCCAACACATCTGTCAAAATTGCCGCCGCTTGTTCTTCCAGACGGCCACCCAATACATTAAAAAAAAACGTCCTTATCCATTTTTGCGCCGTAAAACACGGTATCAGCTTTATGCAAAATAGCCAATACAATTTCAGGTTGAACTTCCCTCAATATCTCTATCTTATTGACCCGTTTAGTAAAGACACTTTGGACTGCCGTTATAAGTCCATCTGTCTGGCCAACACACGCTTCCAAGGCCGCTGACTCAACTGCAAGTAATGTAGCAATATATCTGTCCCCAATACAACATCGGCCACCAGACCGGGAACCACCCAGAAGCGATGCGTCCATGAAAAATGACGGATCTTAAAATGCAAAGATACTGAGCGAGCACACTTAACCATTTGTCCGTTAGCCACACGAACATGCAAAGCATCACTGTCATCTACTCGCGAAACCAATCGCGGATTATTCTGTATCAACAAAGCC
>PNEQ01010464.1:0-38284 GCA_003012365.1 Medauroidea extradentata | reverse complement strand
CTCCACATGTTACATACGCGGGACATTAGTTACTGCGCAAACACGCGCAAACCCCTGCATAATATTTTTATCCAGCAACAAGGATCATTGTCCGTATTCAAGCTATTTAACTTGTTTAGACGAAACACGTCCATAGTTACTGCGCTCCCCTACAAAACCCCTTCTTCTGACCCGCGCCGCGCAATGTAACTTTTTGACTTCTCTCGGGCTAACGTCACTCGCCAACCACACGTCGGCCTGTCTCTCCCGCGACTCGCCAGCAACTCCCTTCCACAGCCGCGCGCGCTCCCTCCCTGACCACACCTGGTGGCCGCCACCAAAAACAACGCTCACGCGTGCTGGTGCCCTCCTTGCGGCAGGCGCGGAACTAAAGCGCCCACATACATAAAATTTTGTCTCATGAAATGCCATTTTCCTGACAAAGGGAAAATGGTCATTTCACTAAGTACAGTTACCAGTTAGACACGATGTCTCACAACAGCTCGAGAATGTTACTGAAAATAAATGTGTACAAAGTAATAAATTATCTCAATAAAATTCTTAAAAATATATTTTGTTGTATTTTATTGCGAAAACATGTTTCCCGAAAGCAAAATTAATGAGTTCATTACTATAAGTGTCAGGAAAAGGCAGAGTTAGTGCACGGTTAGGTGACAAAATGCTACGACAATGTATGTTGACTGGTACAAAATACTCCAGATTTTGCTACAATGGTATCGATATTTTCCAATTCCAACATAAATTCGGTGTATAGTAGTATAAATAAAACCATATAACTGAAGAACCATGGGCCAAACACAACTAAACACGTTTTATTTAATTTAAATGTGTGCACACATAACAGAAAGTAAAATATTTCAGGCCCTAAACAAATAGTTATGAACACCGCCACCAGGGTAAAAGTAGTTCCGACACCTATGGAAAAACATAAGATTTTTAATTGGAGACAAAAATGCCAATGGAAGTTTAATATAAACTGTATTTAAAAGATCTAGATAGAGACAAAAAATTAAATAAAAAACATATACAATTACTTACAGACAAGAAAATACTTAAACCAATGTACGGAAAGTTACTGTGCGATACTAACAAACATACACCAAAGTTCAACACAGAAGAAAATGTCTCAAAACAAATATGTAAAATGAAAAACAGTCTTTAAAGGTCTAACACAGAAAAACCAACATGCAATATCCTAGAGGGAGTGAGAGGGAGACAGAGAGGGAGACAGAGAGGGAGAGAGCACGAGAAAAAAAGAGAGCATGAGAGTGAGAGGGAGAGAGAGAACGAGAGAGAGGGGGAGTGAGAGGGAGAGAGAAAAATAGGATAACGTACATAAAACACTTATACGAAAGGGAAAAACATTTAAAGAACAGAAATATAACATAAAACACAAAACAAATAAACCATTCCTTCTACACATAAGCATATTATATAATATTATCAAGCATTTCAAGGTGAAACTTACATGTACGAAAGTAACAGCATAAATGTTAAGAAATTAAACAAAAACATGAGAAACTAACTCACAGAATAGGTATAGGACAAAAATATAATTTCCAAGTAGTCTAACCCGGGTAAAAGCTAAAACATGATAAAAATACTTAAAATTTATAAAACTGGTTAAAAAAACTAGTCATACAAACAAAGGAAAAAAAGTATTAGGTTAAAGAAAGAACGGAGACAAGGTTAGATATGTAACATGGTAGGAGGCCAGGTTAGGTTAGGTTATGATTCAGGATTTAAAAAAAATATTATGTAAAGGACCAGCCAGTAATATAAATTCTGCCAAGCCCTGACAAAGCAAAGCAAGAATAACGTTTTCCAAGAATTAGAAGAAGACATGTACTACACGAGGTAAAATAGTACTAACCTACACTACTTATAAACGCCATACAGGGAAAAAAATTTCCAATACTTACACGATTGAAACATATTCAATGCGTTACGAGAATGCAACTTATTACAAGATTTCCCAGCAGTGTACTATGATGCATTACAGAAGGAAAGGGTTCTAAAAACGAGAAATTTTACTAGTGTTGAAATTAATTAAGCCTTGCAGAAAAGGTGTTGAAATATCATCGTGTCTACCGAGAGCGAAGAAAGAGCCAGGTGATGGTATTTAATAAAAAATAATAATTATATAATATTTTGGGTGAAGCAACATGTGAGCTATACAGAAACAATGATGTAGGTTCTGGGAACATCGAACTCAAAATTGGTTAGGTTAGTACACTTGTACCTTTAAAAAACTACTTTATGGGCTAGCGCACCCAGCGGTGAGACTAGGAAACAGAGACGGACTAAACTAGTAGTACATACAACACAAATGCTATCTAGCATACGACATTTGAACCAATGCGATTGGTATAGCTACTAACTCTCCTGGTGGAAAGACTCAGCACCAAAGTCTTAATAATCATCGCCACCTAGTAGACGATCAGTAACTACCGGCAGCCCTACCTAGATGGCAACTATATAAGTAATACAATAAACAAGATGGAGGGTGGAGCCAATGAGGGCAGCTAGGTTTCAAGACAACGGACATTAACCAAGATGGTGAGTAGACCATATACGAATAATGAGACACATACTGCACAGATTCGGTGATCCGGCTCCTAGGCTCCTGCAGTAGAATCGGCTGGCCTACACTAATAATGTGTATTAGTAAAGGCAATGGAATCTAATCTCCTACCTTTCAATAACTATAGTATAGTATTTTAAATCTTAAAATAAGCCTCTAGAAAAGTATTTACACACCTTTAGAATTTTCCCGGGATACATTATTCCTCAGAAGGCTGTTTAAATGTGCAAATATGACCCTTTTATTCAATGTAAGAATTTTCTTAACTTTAATTTTCGTTTACTAAGGAAAACAAATCCTGTAATTTGCATTACTTCGTTAACGAAGCGTGCTCATGTGCGAATACATTTTTCATTAACAGTTGCATTGTTGCAACTCAAATGCCAATTAGGATGAGTTTCAAGTTTTCATAAATGGATTTTTGTTGGTAGTTCTTTCCTTTCGTTGTAAATTTTAACAAAAAACTTATATTTGTTAAAAATGATAGCGTGTAACATCTGTGTCTGCAATCTAGTTGTATACGAGATTGACGAGAGTTTCAATACAGCGGATTCTGAACTTAAACCTTCCATGTGTTTCGAGAATTTCCCAAACGATGTACAACAGCATTACATTACATTTATAATAACACTTTAGGTATCAGTATTGCTTGTTGACACCTGCACAAACGTGTGTAAATATTCTAAGTACGTATTCTGAATTTAATGATGACACCTACGTTTCCAGAAAAGTTGGTATATTTTTCTGTTTGTCTGTAAATATTTTAGGTCCGGTTATACCACCTTGTGCTAATAATAATACATCTGGCAGTTTGATAGCCCCAGGTTAAGCCAAATTTCCGTCAAATCTTCAAAAACTGGTTTTCCACCAGAAGTTGAATCCCGGTTAAAGTAGCCGAAAGAGTAGCGGGAAGAGTAGCAATACTTTACAAACGTTGGTTACGAAAGTTTCTATAATAGGAACATTTTCGTTTTCAAGTGTTGCAAAGGATCATATTCAGCATATTTTTGTTTAAAGTTATTGTTCTTTCCAGTTTTTCTTCGTTTATCTTTTATCGGCGGGTTGAGTTTGTTTGTGCGAAGTGACGATCGGCTTGCAAATTATTATTATTATTATTACGTAGAAGTGATAAGTATTTGAGTTTTCCGAGACCAGTGCTGCATTGATTGAGCGAGTGTGATAGTAAAATATTTCGTATGAGCGGCAAACATATTTAATTATTGCCACAAATATTTTTACTTTATTCTTCCTGCAAACCAATAGCCGAAATATGAATATAAATTTGTTCTAAAATATACATTTAATTGCTAGCATTTGGAAAACTATGTGTTTCTGTTGTTAACAACTACATCATTATCAGAACTCACTAATTCTCTCAGATAATTTTCCCTCTAAAGCAGTCAGAAGTTTTCTACTGATTTCAAGTGAAGCCCTTTTCACCGATTTGGGAATCAACTGCAAAGCAGTAGTTTTTCACTGATTCTAATTTAGAGTGCAGGAACGATGGCCAATAATAATGTTATATGTATAACAGTTATATAAACAGTACTTTGAAGCCTTTCCAATATTCAACTTTTCACGCGATAACATATTATATCTATTAATTCCAAAACAGAAAAAAAATTGATTGTAAAGACTTTACTTATAGGTAGCAAACAGTTATGGTTAAGACAAATCTGAGTTATAGTAATGGAAAATATTAGCAGAAATTTTCCCCATTCGGAAAAATTACGCGTATGATCAGTCTGATTTGTATAAATTAGCCTATCAGTTATGCCAGCTGGAAACTGTGATTTGAGTTAAAATTAAAGCACGCACGATTCTACATGCAGGTTTCCCGGCTTAATAAACATACTACGCTGACTTTGCGAAAAATGCTTTGGTATCCATGCTTAACCAAATTCTCCTATTTTTGAAATATGCTGGAAGATTATGTTTAAAAAGGTTTGTTTATATTTCTGCCACGAAAACTGTTAAAAGAGCCTCATTTCGCGCCTTCGAATCAAAATTTTCTCGGGGGAGTACTGCATAACACCCTCCCCCGAATATCTTCCCTGGAGTCGCGACTTGCCAGCTATACAAAGTGTATTCAAACGCATGTATTAGTTAATGTAGCGGGAAATTTAGGACGTCCTACTATGAGTTTTCACTTCTTGTTTTCCGTAAAGAAACTGTGCTAACCCGAACGATGTAAACAATAAAATAAGTTTACGAATATTGAATTTACTTGAGAGTAATTAAGAAACGTTCGTGTGATGTTAAACAACGACCTACTTACTATGCCACAAATGCGGCTTATCAACACCTTAACGACTGCGAAGCAGCTGTACTGAAGTTATTTTATTAAATATCCTAACATAAAAGCAACACTCAATGTAATGAATGTCTGGTGCATCCTAAGGCTGGAGTACCATCGCAAAAAAAAAAAAAGACAACTTAAAATTAGCACACTAAGGGGCTTTACTGTAAAAAAAATGTAACATGCGCGTTGCTAGTTGTCACATAATATTTTAACTGATTGCAACTGATACATGTTTACTGGACGATCACAAAATATGCTCAAAGGTCTGGTGACTTTCATTTACGCAATCACTGCAACACGAACTTGGACAGTTGTACACTCGGAACACGACAACTCGGGTATTTAATGAAGCGCTGATATACTTAGCAATCAAAAAGTTCAGGTAACTAGTATAGTCCTATTAATTGATAATTGGTAGAGACATGCAAAATTCACGTTATCATTTGGTACCAGACTAAACTTCACTTTCCTATACTGTGTCGTTTATTAATTGTATATTATTTGTATTTTTCCGGCACATTTGTTATTATTTCTAGCATGAGAGTGAGTTATTATCTAGATTTAAACTCTTTATTATTAATTCAAGGGTACTATGATTATTAATTTTCACGCAGCATTCCTCTGCTTGTGGTACTAATGTTTATTTTCACGTCTCCCAGTCTAGGCAGAGCGACCACAGGCTCGCATCACGGGCCAGCCCGCCACACCAGTATCAGTCTGTAATACTATCCACAGGATATACTGTACGTGCCTGGAACTAATGTTCTCACAATGTTAGAGAGAGACCGCGTCCTTGCATAGCCGCATTTTCAGCCCGCCTGCAGGAACACAGATAAACTTTGCACCGCCTACCTTCGTCGTTCCATCGCATGCAGCACGCGCTGCGCACGGAATGTACTGCTTTGTCAGCACTTTTAAGCACTCTATAGAGTACATACGACATCTATCGGCGACTTTCTAAGCTTTCCAGCGTCACCACGCTCACCGCACCACGTCTTTAGAGCGCCATTGTATAAGCCTCCACTCAACCGAAATGACGCACCTCGGTGTTACTCCTCGTTTTAAGGAGATACTAGAATTCGGGACTTAGTGCCCAAGATGTTCTCTAATTTTCTTTCACGTCATGTAGAGTAGTTAACTTTGTTTGTAAGTGATTTGAGGCATTTGTGAGACATATTTAATACATATTTCGTGTACTTCAAGATGCAAGCCATCGAGTCTACCCTCCTTAGGTGAGGTTTCCCACCGCGTCCGCCCTTGTCAGGCCCTGTTTGTCTCGCAAAAAAACTAATATTAATTCTCCACATCCCTTTTTATTTGTTACAGTAGAGGGTTTAAGTGCTTCAAGTATTCTACTGCCTAAGTCTGAAGAAAGTATAAGAATTCCACTTTCAACTAAAGAATAATACGTCAACTTTTAAGGTTTCAACTGTTCTTCAACGATTTCTGTAATACTGCAACTTCAAGCGAAGCCCTATGCTTTCAGCATGTCCTGTCTTTGGATGTTTACTCGCCGCTACGTCATACGTTTCAGCTAAGTGCTATGTAGCCGTATAAACTTTAATTGTGTTACGTACCATCATCCAGCTCTTTTATACTTTTGACTTTATATAACAAACTTAATAATTAATTTCCTTATTTAATAATGTTTAAATTGACTTAAAGTTAGTATGTACGTAGGTACCCATAGGAAAATTGAATATTTAAGATGGTTTGTACAGTCCTGGGTATTATATCAAATCACAAATGTTGCAATGCGCAATTTGGTAATTCAAATTTTCTTGTATATTTAAACGGCCCAGTTCGTTAGATAATAAATTGTAACTTTCACTCTGCCTTATATTAATGTTTTATTTAACAGCTCATCCTCTGGGAATTTATATTTATTTAATTTTAATCTGTAATGTTATCTCTACGTGAGCAGCAGTCATAGGCAACAACCTATTTTGCGTCCAGTCTCCCTGCCAGCACGCATTTAAAGGATATGTAATATACATATGGTAGATAACTATACTAAACCTAAAATAAGAGAGCATAATCTGCGAATCAATTGGCCACGATCTTTTATGTGCCGTAATTCACGTGTGTTACGTATTTACATATATTGGCCTCTCTACCGTGTAAGCATTCTCCGCGGCAAGTCACGACAATATCGGCCATCGGGAGACGTCGAACTAGTCTACAGTCATTTGGAGTCTAGTCAGCTGTCAGAAAATAGCGTGAATTTTGCATGTCTCTAATAATTGGTCATGCCACGCCACATGTTGAATCAAACTGTCTCTCAGTGGAACTGCATTATAGTGATATGTGGATTTTCATCGCGCCACACACTGCTGTTGTGACTGTTTTACAAAACATCTCGCGTGAAACAGGCTTCGTCTGTAAACAGGGCATATCTCGGAAACTGTGGGCGAAAGAAGTCATCTACATGGACGCCAGGCAGAGAATTCACACCGTGTATAAAGTCGGCCCTAACGCATGTGCTTCTCGTGTGTGGTAGGGATGCTACTGCTGATGCTCAGGCAAGACATTTCACACCATTTTTGTGCAGTGGCGCTGAAGGTGGTTTGTGACTGATAATCGACTCTGGCAAGTGACCCCCTGTATCCTGTAAGCGTGGAATTACCTTTTCGAAATTGGCAATTGCTGGGTGCTGCCTGTTTCGATAACTTTCGCAATAGAGTTGTGCATAAAATCTGCCACTACACTCAGCTTCGCCAAGTGCAGGTGCGTACATGTCCACGTACATGAGATCCCACATTCTGTCCAATGGTGCCCATTTTACTAAGCCTGTGTGTGTGTCAGGATGTGCCAACCCCCGATGCAGTAACCAGCATACCTATACTACAACAAGCAAGAGTTGTCTTCTCTTGAATGGAGAAAAAGTTAAGACATTTGCCCTTGTTCTTCGTACTTTTAGATTGAACTATACACGCTCATTGACACGACACATTTTGCGAGGCGAATGATTGGCATTCGAGCGCGAGTGCCGAATGGCAATCCGAATGAAATCGGTGTTGGTGCCCGCATCAAAAGTATGTATGGTAGAATTGTTTCCCGACATCCATGGTAGCACTTCTAGCCTGTTTTATAAAACAGTCAAATGAATACTGAACTCTCTAGACTTGTATCGTAACAGCTGTAAAAGGTTGCATATTTAAAAGACGGAAGAATGGTAACTGTTTCATACTGCGTTTAGGTAAATTTCTCTCTAAACATTTTAGGAAATGTTTTACAGTATAGGTTTTCTTAATCACGTGTCACGTTGTCAGTTTTTGTCAATCACCAGAGGTTAGCCAGAGTGTGACAATAGCCTGAAATGCTGTCCACAGTTTTAATACGGCGGGAATAAAATAGTCGATATATTTTTTACTTTTTAAATATTTTCTAAGTGCTGCGTTCGTAGTACATTTCTACAAATTTATTTATATATTTCGTTCTTCTTTCTTCGCTATTTTGAACGCTTTACATTCAGTTTCTCTTAGTTGTGGTTTGGTAATGTATCGTTTCCTTTTTTTCCTCCACGAACGATAGATCGAGAACCTGCTCTCGTGACATGTTAGGCGTACGTAAATTTAGTCGGGTTTACTGTTTGCAAAAATGAAGCTGAAGGTAAGGTAAGTGTTCTGTAGGTGTCGTCGACAGCGAGGTCATTAGAAACGGTATGATGACTGGAACTGGGAGAGGAGTCGACCATGGCTTTTGTTAACGAACCATCCCAGCATTCATCTGAAATCACTTCGGGAAAACGTGGAGAACATAAATCAGGATGGCCGGAGCCGGGGATAGAACCTGGGTCCTCCAGAATGCGAGTTTCAACGCGTTACTCTTGCGCCAATTTTCTCGGTAAATGAAACTGAAATTTTTTCCTACCCATCCTGTGATCGTGAGTTTTTATAAACGTTGAGTGGAGCAATGACTTAACTTTCTTAGAACTTTATCAGGGAGAGCAGAGTGCACCTGAGAACTAAAACTAACTCCTTGGTCTAAAACCTTTTATTATACCGTGCTATTTAATGTACTACAGTTAAAATATGCAAAATGTTAACCTTGGTCCACTAAATTTGTTATAGATCTTCTATCATCGTCTTTTTCACCCCGGTCTTATTATTTTTCCGCTGTGATGTGTAAAAAAATATCTTGAAAGGTTAAATAATAATATGCCACCACTATAATTATTTGTATGCTGTCCATTTCAGTCACCACTGTCCTGACAAATGTGTAGGTAGCCTAGGCAAACAACTCGCCCAAATATTCGGCCATTCGTAGACGCACTCATTCGTCCACAAACGACTCGCTCGGCGATTGTGTATTGGCACCTTTAAATACAGCATGCGGTATCCCTTCTCAACCAGCATATTTTCCAGTCAAATGTTCTGTATGTTGTGTTCATGCGGAATCATGGAAACAATTCATGTGAGAGTTTTACGACAAAACAGCCTTTTTTACCACTTCGATGTACTGATTCATAAATAATCATCACATATCTATAAAGGCTTGCCGTTAGAGAAATTTACGCAAACAGAGGGTGGAAACTCCATTTACCTGACGAAGGGGTGTTGGAAAGATGTAACATCTCTGTCATTCTGAACATAACTCATGAAATTTTTCCTTAACAGTTTGTGGTTTATTTTATATATAAAAACACTTTAATAAAAAATAGGGAGCATAGCTACCTTAATAATCGCATCAAGGAAAATGTAGTCAACGAATGTTTATCTTTTTACCTCAAAAAATGACCTTTCGGGGTTTGTGGCATACGACCAATGGTTTAAATTCAGTTTCCAAAGGATATATAAATAATACGTTGGCAACTGAACTCTTACACACACGTTTAGCGTAGGTATTACATGTAATACTAATAAAGTAGCCAGGCCTAATTTAGCTCAGAGATAAACACACTTAACTCCTAAAGAACCAATTAAATTTATTTCTTTGTACAGGCTATACATGGTAAAGTGAACACTTTGAAAACTGGTATTTCTTCCCCCCCCCCCAATTAAAAAAAAATTATATTTCCGTCCTTTCATAATATTATAATAGCAGTATAGGTAACAAGCATAGTGTATAGATTTCACCATGCTTAGTTAAGCTACATTGTACTTTATTGGCCAATGTTAACTATTATTCTTGAATATATCTGTCGTTCTAGGTAATCAGTGTTATTAATTTAGGTCACATATAAATTCTTTATAACGCTATTAGAAAAGAATTTTAAAAAGTTTTTCTATAAATTAATCATTTTCAGCACTCTTTTCGTCATATCGTTTTACTCTAGGTGCTGCTCAAACATTTTATATAGTATTGCTTAGCTAAATTTAAATACATTTGTAAAACAATTTATCAATAAAGACAAACAACTTAAATAATACTTCCTAAATTATCAAGCATAAATTTTCAATAATATTTGGAGTATGAAGATTCAAAGTACCAGTGTGAAACATACACGGCTGCACAACGTCCGAAGACACACATACATTAGTAAGCATAATAAACTCTGTCAAGTGTAAGGAAAGTTACGAGTCAAGGGTCCTTTAAAACAATCAAACTGATATCAAATAGGACAGACTAAAAACTGTAGTTTGTGAGAGAGATTTTGGTCAGCGCTCAAGAGTGCGTTGTACAAAATTCTGCGCTAAAAGCATAGTTTCAGAATTGTAGGTTTCTCGAAGCTAGTTTGAAAAAAAAATCCTTGCCAACTTTCTGAGAAAGCATTTATCTCGATTAAAGTATTCTGAAGAACATTCTTTGAAGCCGAAATCCTGTACATTTAATTGCGGCGCAAAAGACCACGCTTAACAAATGCTTCATTCTGGGTGAATGTTTGCTCACAAAGTTGACTAATATCATTATCAAGGATTACTGTTTTGTAGTTATTCCATATTCACTTTCAACAAGTGTCCATCTCAATTGAAGAATTCAGCGCTTGTTTATCTACCACGCCCTCTTAACATCAAGTTCTTCAGCGCTGGGGAGGCGTAACATGAGGTGAGTATAGAGCGGTGGCAGAATGAAGGGGCTGGGGAAGCGGGTGATCCCCGAGAAAACTCGCCGACCAACGGCATCGTCCAGCACGACTCCCACATGCGTAAATCAGGAGACCAACCCCGCCGGGAATCGAACCCTGATCGCACCCTGGATGGAAGGTGAGTGCTCTAGCCACTGCGCCAACAGCTGTCCCTAAAAATAATAGCGTGACTAGCAGGAATGCTATCATACGTAAATGAAGTTTGCTATGCTCTGTTTCATATAAGTTCGGGTAAATTTGACAGCAACTTATGGGCATTAATATTCAGTATTTTGTGATTTGTTGAACAATGCAATGCATTATTTAGCTCTAAAATGAACCTGAGAAGTCAATTTCAGCATTTGTACTGCAAATTTTACCTTGTGTAGTGACACAAATAACAAAATATTACATATTATTACCCATAAGTTGCTGTCAAATTCATGCAAACTTACATGAAATGGAGTAAACAAAATGATTCATAAGTGAAAACGTACGGCAGATGTAATTTTTATTCGTTATGTTATTAAGATTTGTTTGGTTAGAGAGTCTCTTACCCGATGATAGGTATAGCTTTCTTTTTAAAATATATGGGTTTCGGTTTACAGAACCTATTTTACCATAGCTAAAATAGGTTTCATTAAATGACAATACTATGTGCTAGGGTGAGGCAAAATCGCCAAAATGTGTCTTTATATTATTAAACCGAATTTAAGGAACAGTGCACACTGAATATTTCTCAATCCCTTAATCTTAGTGTTAGTAAAGCCTACTATTATAATAATCGCGCTTAATCAACTAATTTAACACATACGGAAAATTAAACATTATGTTAAACACAAGAAACCTTAACTAAAAGAGAAATAAAAATACACTAAGAAAAACTACATTCATTACAACAGTGATCAAATTAAACGTAAATCGAATGTACATAAATATCTACATAGTTATAAACAAAAGAAGCTACATATGGCTACAGAAAATAAATTTAGTAGCTAAATTTCATACCTCTGTACTTCGCATATGGCATAGCTACAAAGAAAAGTAATCTGTGACATCTACTGGCAACAGACAGGATTCTAGTTAAGATATAATATTATTGCTTACATCTGTTTAATAGAAAAAAACTATTTTAAACTACTAAATATTTCATGCTGGTTCACATTTTGTACTAGTAAAACATACTTATATGTATTCCGCAGCGTATTGGTCGAAATCAAGGAATTCATTAGTAAAAAAATTTACTGAAAAATGTAATATTTGATTAACATTAAAGCCGAGAATTCACACACAATTTGGTTTCCAAGCAATCTGTCATAATCTGCAATAATGCTAGCTAATTTACTTGTATGAACTAACTATTTTTAAAGTAAAGCTTGAGGCTGAAATATGAAGACCGGTCTGTAAATAAAAAAACATTGTAGTAAAAGTTTTTTTTAATAATGTTAAATATACTGAATTTAACAACAATGCGATTTCAGTATAACACAGCGAAGTCCTTCACTCCCCCGCGCAAATATTTAACGGGTAGAGATTTGAAATATATATATGTGTGTATGTATATATATATATATATATATATATATATATATATATATATATATATACACACATACATACATATAGTTCTCAACTATATGCCGTACCATGATTTTGTGGAACTATTTAACACTAGTTATATGTGTCAGATAGTCATCCTACCACAAAGATAGCCAAACAATACTACACGATTAATTTTTCCCATTCGTGTAAAAACATCACTTTTCTCACAAGTCGGATACTAACCGTGCGAGGTGAAGCAGCAATCAAACGATGGAGATCGGTAAACCGAGAAATGTGTACTAGAAATCAAGCAAGGTAAAGCAGTAGCTCGTGTTCGGGAAGATTTAGTATCGATTTCTGGGCCAGTCATACTGATTTCGGTTTTCCTTTATTTTGCCTAATGACTCCAAATTAATTCTGGAATTGTTTTATTGTACAGGCCCTGGTCGACTGCGTTTCAATTCATCCCTCATACTCAGTGCTCCGATTCTTAAAAAATAAGAAACAAATAAAAATATATTCAGTTGAAAATACTGTACGTGCTATGTAACGCTTTAATTCTCACTCGGACTAAACCAAAATTTTATAACTTTTGTTTTGATACCACACTGTATGTGCCGAAATGCAAAAGCCAAACACTATCTAAGTACTCTAAACACATTAACAAAATCTGACTGTTTGGCTGTGAGATTACAACTTACATTTATGAGAAAACAAAAAAACAAAGCTAAAACTATAAATAGTCATACATAATGCCTTGTGTTTACTTGTTTGTCAGCAGAACTCCAGCCTTTATTCTATAAAATTCTGGAGAAGTGGCGTAGATTTACCTCAAGCACTGGTATTTTATACAAAAAATTACGAGTTACGAATAACATGAAACAGAAGAAAACGTTCCATGTAGAGCAATTATTCCAGTATTGGTACTACTGTTCTTTACATAATACATGTAACCAGTAACGATCCAGTGCGTTATTTTTTTCTGCTAACAATTTATAAAAAGGTAGACTGTGTGTCAATTAATCGCTTAAATGAAAAAAAGTGGGACAAATACTGCCCTGAAAATAGACTCTGAAATTACATTTCTAAAATAAAATAAAAACTTATTTCACCGTTTGGACAATATTCATAGTTTCGTTGCTCAGTATTACGTGGATTTATGTAAAACTTGTCTCCAACTTAATTTACAACGATAGAAGTATAACTACACATATATGTTTGAATTTGGCTTATGTTGACGGTTTGTAAGCATTTGCTGTCACTCCTAGTAAGATCAAAGTTTAAAATGTATGGTCTTAAAACTCGATTAATGTATAAACAAAACTTTTAAGAAATGGAAATTTCGTACTTTCAAATAATATCTAATGACAGCTTTCACTAAAGTCTTTAAAATTTACGTATTGTTCACACTTTTCTTGTATACTAATTTATTAAGTATTACAATAAATAAATTTCACTGAAACTAATATAAAATACGGGTTGAAGTACTATTTTATTTAATGTTTGGATGCTACGCGTGTTAAATTAAGCAATTTCTCAGAGACAAGAGCTAAGAAAATGGACGGCACATTTTTCAGACGCCGTTTCTACCGAGATGTACACGGAATAAAAAATTGTAATAACATTTTGTAATAGTCACAAAATGCTTTAGATTATACATGCTCTGTTTTGTAGTATACTTTCATATATGTTGACTTGCACAATTAAAACTATGGCTTGTACGTCAAAGGATTGGAGAACTCACGAGAAAACATAAAACAATTATAATACTTTCATAAGAAATTAATACGTTTCTTGATAGCACACACATTTTTGTCTTAGGAGTTTAGTTTACATATAGGTCATACATAAAACATTCCCAGTAAAGCTGGAATCACAATTGTGCGACAATTATGACGTAAAATGCGCGACGCGAATAAAATAACTTGTCAGCTAATCAACTTCGAGGCTTCTGTGACGTCGGTATGATAAATATCGCGGACGTGACGGGAATTTAAAATAGAAAGTATTTGTATTTTTTTTCGCGTCACGGATGCGATACAGCTAGATTTAAAAAATAATAATATAAAACATTTGAAAAATCTATACAAAAAGTATTGAAATAAATAATAAATATTTATCACTAAAATTAATATACGTAATTTCCGTTTCGCTAGTGCAATAATTTCAGTGGAATTATTAAGATATTATTTAATCAATATTTATATAATGACAACAGAGAGATCATTTAAATAATGAACATATAGACCACAATTGCAGAAAAATATAATTCTTACCCAGACGTCCATAAATTATTTCAATGAAAGCAAGCGCGCAGCCAATTTCAGTATGAACTCATGTCCCCGTGAAAAAATTTTACTAAGAATCAGTCTACTACTTTGAGAGACAGGGCGTGCTTACCAAACTTTGTTAGTGGCTATCATTTTGAATATGTCTGTTTTAACCACCAAAACAATTTACCTTGACGTATGACTTACAAGAGCACTACTGAAGTATCAAATAATTTGGTTGACGAGATATTTTACAAAAACCATACTTCGTAGTGTAATGTAGTCTTACAAAATGGTCTACATCACCATAATTAGTGTTCTGCCTAAAGGCAGGTTTTCACATGACAGTTCTCATTTTCTCCGGGCTGTTGCCATCCTCTTCAGCTGTGGCGAAGTGTCATGGAAGCTGTGGAAGGGGCGCTTCCCTTACAAATGTACGTTAAAGAAAATTATTTTATTTTAATATTATCAAAAACTATATACATTGCTACAAGAAATTTCCACGATGTGTCATTTTTTCACAAAAGAACTGATCAACTTTAATGCCTTTGACACTGGGAAATAGTGTTTCACTCTATTGAATGCAGAAATAAAATAAATACGAAGCACGTAACGTAATCTGCTCATACAAGGCCAGTGGAGGCTGCTACGCGAGCAGCTTCCAAGCAGTAAATACGCCACGCGTGTGCACACACATTAGATGCTTATAAAAACCACTGGGTCCACTCGATATCGTAGATATTGCTCTAAAATCGGTCAAGAACATCAAGCGATAAACGTCTACCGGCCTGCAAGATCTATAAATATTCAATTCGATCTCTACGCCGGATCCACTCAGGTCTGCCCTGCTCGGGAGCAGGGGTGGATAGCCGGTAGCAAACGATATATATGATAACACACGTAAACAGTAAACAAACACAGACTCCCTCATGTGTACATAAAATGAAATATGTTTTAAGGCGTTTTTAGTGCATTTTCACGAAAAATACAATGCCGGACTGTAGTATTTTGTTGGAAGGGAATTCTGAAGTGTTTATCAAGTATAATCGTCGCCAGAAAAACGATCCTCATGCTTAAGCAATAGTAATTTTTGTGACTGTGCTATGGAAGAACTCAAAAACACTCCCTTAGTGAACTTAGATTTGAACACAAAAATAAAATAATACTTTCTGGCAGAGACCAGAGGCAGACCTACTTCCTCACTAGCTCTGGAAACGAAAACTAAGACATTCACCAGGCATTTTCTTTGACGCACATACTAAGCTATTTCTTGTCTGTGTGGCTGCAAGAAACTGATGAAACTTTTTTTATTGGCCTTGCTTACTTTTTTTAAGAGAAAAATCAGTTTGAACTATTTCTGGTTTCAGTGATTTAAAAAATCTACCGATGACAGAAAGACGGCAGAAATTATCCCACAGTCACATAGTTTCTTTAAAATAGCTCAACAGTTCGGTAAAACACGTATTGAGTTTACAGTTTGCAGTCAATATCGGATTTGCATCGAGATGCTAACGAGAAAACGTGGAAGAGCAGTCGGATCATGAGCCATCTGATTAGGGCGACATGTTTTCTGTCAAAACGAAAACTGGCTTTTCGCGGCCACGATGTGTCTGCTTTATAATTTAACAAAGAGTATTACATTGAATTTATAAGTGAAATGGCTCATGAAAATGAACTCAGAATTCACATAGAGAGCTCAACTGTCTTGACAGGTGTGTCAAGTGTCATACAAACTGACATCCTCTTTTCTTCGTCTGAACTCTTGCTACGAGAAATAAAGACATAAATATCGGAATCATCTCCCGTGGCACTGTTACATAGCAGTAAAATCACAATTACCGTCAGCAGTACGATACGTTACCTGTGATGGGGATGTCGAGGAAAGATTTTAAATGTTCATCGATGTCAGCGGCGATAGACAGCACATGGTCTTTACTATAACATGCTATACAAATCTTAGAAGATTTTTACTGGCAAGTTAGTAGCACATACCTACGACGGAGAATCAAAAAATGAAAATGCAAGCTCTAGATGTAGAGGTGTATAAAAAGTTTCCCACACTTGCCCCGACTCGTTGTAATTACAGCAGTAGTGGAAACTGTGTACGAGCACAGGAAAAGTATCGGAGAGCTTATAAAGGCTATGTATGATAAAAAAATTCTAACCAGCGGGATTACGAAACACTTTGCTCTGCCACACTTTTATCATAATTAGAAGACCGACTTAAATTCTTCCTTGTATTTTCGTAGATTTTTCCTCACTCAGATTCCGTTTTCCAAACTCTCCAAGCGAAAATCAGTAACATCATCTTCGGCATAAAGAAGATCGAAAAATTCCAAAAGATTTTTGAACAATTTTAGAAACGATTTTGAACTGACTTCATTGACATCTTCACAACCAAAAACAGAATAATTGAGCTAACGTATGAAATACAAGGTAACTGACACTACTTTATATTAGTTATTTTGTGCCATTGTAAAGTGCTCTGTAAAATTTGTATGTTAATACAGCGTGTACGTGATATTGAATACTTAACGGAATGGTCCACCGAAAATTTGCACTGTTTTAATAGTTTTAAATTTATACGAGATATGGCTTGTTTTGAAGACGTACTTTGTGACTATTTTTTTCATTATAACGAAATTTTTTTTTAGCTTTAATAGTTTTTTGTATAATAGCATGTCAAAATCCAAATATAATAAAATGGTTTTATGCATAAAAGGAAAACCAACTGATTTATCGAAATTAAATAATTCACACCGAAGAATAACGTCCCAGGCTACGCCGAGAAATTTACAAAAACAGCATTGAATGCATTGAATATGTTCTTGTGTTCTGAAAATATTTAGAAAAATGTTAATTTTTTTATTTAAAATTTAGTAATTTCGTTAGACAGGACCAAAAAATTCCAATGCTGTTTTTATACGTGCCTTAGTGTGGCCCGTAACACTGTTCTACAGTGTAAATTTTTTCATTTAGGTATGATGGAGTTTTTTGCGCATAAAACCGTTTAATGCATATTTGGACTTTTTAATTTGATGTCATCTATTATTTTGTATATTATTATTTCTCTCAATCTCTTTCCACAAACAAGTCTTTCCATATCTTCTGTAAGCAAACAGTTTTCCCTCAGGGAGTGCCCTATCCAGTTAGTCATCCTTTCTCTTATGATTTTCACTATTCTTGTTCTCTCAGCAAATCTTTGCAGTACTTCTTTATTGATGACTCTTTCCACCCAACTTATCTTTTCCATCGTTCTCTACATTCATATCTCATAAGCTTGAAGCCTTTTCTCATTTTCGCTTCTTAACTTCCATGTCACTGCTCCGTATAGTGTTACACTCCAAACAAAGCACTTAGCAAGTCTTATCCTCACTTCATTATCTATTTTGCCGCACAACAACTTACTTTTTCAATTAAATGCTTTCTTTGCTATAGCAATACGGGTTTTTATCATTAAATGGTATCTCAAGTCATCAGTGACTATACTCCACAAATATTTTAAGGAACTTACTTGGCTAATATTTACTTGGCCTAACTTAATGTTGGTCTGTTTTTTTCCTTTACTAGTCAACTAAAGAGGCAAATTATATTTACTCAGATAAGAACCATATTTACCCACGAAATCGTCGTGTTATAGCAATGTGAGACTGACATACCAGACAGACCCTCGTATACTGTATTTCACTATATACACAAAGTCTCCGGCCATCAGCCGAGTGCACACTTTCGTGACAAATCAGCAGTATTACGATATTATGGAATATGAAATAAACTATCACAAATAATTTAGTAGTTTTTTCTGCCTCTTGGATAAGAAAACCGTTACTACAAAAGTGACAATTATTGCGGAAACAATACACTACGTAAGCGCTTAATTCTAATTACAAATGAGTTCCTTTCCTTCTTTGAAAAACTGCAGCTTTTTTTCTACCTTCCAAATTATATAAAGTTTATTCAGTGGTGAGAATTAAATTCTAAATTTGCTGTGTGTGATAATTTATCGCATAACCTTATACGAATTAATTGTAGCCTGTTCATTGTAAACATATGCCTAGTTTCGTAAAGTTGTTACGTGTTCTTTCCGAATTATTATATTACATGGAGTCTTGATGGATTAGGCCTGCATTGTCAGAATCAAAATTTTATTCAATTTAGTATTCCGGTGCCTTCATACGTCATCGGTGGAAAGAAGGTTCTTGTCATTTAACGTTCATTTTCTTGTATAATCCTCTTGAAAAACTGAGTGAGGCCGACGTATTCACTAGTAGCGCTGTGAATCGGCGAGCTGATGACGTCACATTTCAACGGTAATCGGGTTTCTGATATTTTCTACTCCTAGTGAGGCCTTATAAAAGATAGCTGCAAGTTTTGGAACTAATGACTGTTAAAAAATTTTTCATGCACTTCTTTAAACATTTACCTTTATTAGATGGTGATTAAAACAATTAACAAACGTTTAACCTTTCATTCAAGCTGCGAGTGAGCAGAGAGGTAAAGGTCAGTGGAACATTATAGTTAAAATTTAAATAAAATATCTCAAACTGTGACAATATCACGCAACTAATTGCTAAATGAAATGAATAATATTATAATTTGAATAAAAACATTAAACTATGTTACTGTATCTGGGTACAGTAACGTATAAACGAGTAATTCAGTTTATATTTAGTTTTATATGTTTTAAACCATAAACTAAATGTACTTAGATAAATTTAAATATATTTACATTAAGATATTCATCATATCCGACTTGTGCTGAGTTAGTGTAACCTTTAAACTATTTTTATCTTTGAAGTAAGCAGTATGTACTGTAACACGTTTGGTATCCTTTTTGACGAGCTTTTGTGTAAAATGCACAAGTTGCTGGTATATTCACATCATGCGAAGTATTGAAAGTAGTTACACTAATGTCACTTCAACCAATATTAAGCTTAAGTAGAGAAAATCTCATGTCACTGTTGTTAATCTTATCTCAGATACGTTTTAGGATACGTCCTATATAAATAAAACAAAACCCATGAAAGTCGGCCAATACGTCGAGAAAGTTCATATATTATTATAATGAATAATTATTTATGGCTGGATGTTTTCTCATTTGGCTTTTGAAGTACATAATTTGAGACAGAGTTTTTGCGTAACTGCATTTTAAAGAAAAATTTTAATTTACCAGACAGTTAAAGAAGCGTGCAAAATTAACTATACCAAAATGTACTCATCATTTAATTATTTACATATATCTATGTTCAAGCAGTTAGGATAATATTAGCTCAGCATTGAACAAAAATAGCAAAAAAGTAAACTGCTAAATTATAAACAACTGAAGGAGCACATATAGTAATTAACTACAAACTAAAAGCAGCACACGTAGAATTGTGTCTTTTATCAAAACATTACTTAAAAACTTATGTATGTACGGAATGTATTACTATTACTTCTAGCTTTAGCATCGCTCATTAAGGCTGTTCAAGTGGCAATTTTTTCTTATTTCAAATATATATCGCAATACCGTTACGCAGAATTAAAAAGGAGTAAAATCATGTTACAAAAAATCACAATAACTTCGAGCTGTACTTTAACCAGGTTTATAAAGTTTTTTGTGAATTTGTTTTCATATACGTTCGATAAAACTGTTCCAAAATTTATATATATATATATATATATATATATATATATATATATATATTAAAATACGTTTCTTGAACACACATTGACTATAGAATGCTAATTATATTGAAATAAGATACTTGGTTCTTCTGTAATAGAGGGTTGACTATTGCGTAAATATAATCAAAATTTCATAGTGAAAAAAAAACTTATAATACGGATAGAAAAATAGTAATTGCTTTTCCAACAAATATATATTTCACTGTATTTCAGTGATTTAGAAACTCATTACTTTTTTAATTTTATAAGAAACCATTTTCGAACATAAAATCGTATGGAAAATATGATTTATAAAAATATAATAAATTTAAACCTAAAAATAATGGAAACATTAATATTTTTATTTATTAGTCCAGAAGCACCGAGCTCCCGTTTCCTCTACACTTCGCATACCATTGTTTTTTCCACTCTAGAGCCTTAATTTATGCCACTCTTCAAAACAGACCATTGCTTACAGGTGCCGAGTCAGCAGTCTGTACTCAGGGTGTGGTAACTTTGCCCTTGGTTACCCTACAATTACACTATCTATCGTTATATCTACCTTTATATCTATCTGCATCTCGTCCCAAAACTATAATAACGAAAAAAATTAGAAAACATTTGTTTACATGGACAACCTTAAGGCTGAAAAAGCACACAATTTTATTTACCTTATTCTTATTACCATTACGAAAATAAATTAAAAATTACGGCTATACAATGTTGAAGAAATGTTTGTTACTAATATTCCCGTATACTACTAGCGCACACGTACTGTCTACTCAAAATGTGCCATAAAATACGGTTATCAAAGATAACGATAAAATGTATAATTCAGTATTTCAGCTGATATTACTCTGGAATGAGTTAAACTAAAACAACCAGGAGACCGTAATATAAGCCAAAAAGTACGATTCTCATATAATAGGTTCATCACTTCAGATTATACTAAAATATTCGCACTGAAATTGCCTTCTATGTATGTTAAATATCAGCTGAAAGAACAGTGTGCGTGAAAATATAGTTGAAATTATTAATAACAAGTATCAAGCTGTGCATATGAGAACTGCACAATGATTGGTTCTCGTGACTACGTGAACGACATTTGAACCAGAAACTAAACAGAAAATTTAAACGAATACGTGTTAATATGCGTACTATACCATAACTAACACTATTGCTTGGAATTTTACTTTGGCCAACGTCATTAGATTAATATTAAAAATATTTCTTCAAAATCAATACACAGCGAACTAAGAAATAAATTGAATCACACCTTTACCAAGCAATAAATGCAAATATTTTAAAACTAAAATAGTACTAAACATACGTAAAAATTATGAAAAAATTCTTTATATTGGCCTGAAGTAAGCACAATAACTAACTACAAAAATCAGACGACAGAAATGAACAAGTTAAATGTTATGATAAACGTAATGTTTGCTGTATTCTGGTATCAGTTTTAAAATGTAAAATTATGGGCAGTTTGGAACTTGTAATTTTTGTATGCGTATTGAAAATGTCAGAAAAGGCAGAACGAAGAGACATGAAAGATCAAAAGGCAAGCAAATTGTAGCACGTTAGAAGCTACGACAAACTGGCATCTATCGTCGAGGTTCACTTTATGAGAATTAACTTTCTCCAAAGAAATTGAAGTTGTTAATTTTGGGCAAATCATAAGTTAACATAATTTGCCAATTTAGTAAACATTTTTGGGTTAAACAATATGAATATGTACTTATATTTCACTTACATTTCTACTATAAAACACCTACTAAAGCTTCTACTAGATTTAACTCACCTGCTTAAGCAGGCCACAGTGATTTATTAAATTGCCACAACGCCAATTTTTTTTACTGCTTCGGCTGCAGTGGGACTAAAAATGGACATGTAATACATATTTTTGCTCTCACTGCATTAAAATTGACAAACGTTATGAAACTAGTTCTATATCTGCCGAACTATGGAAAATATGAAAATTCTGTACGAAAATTATGAAAATATTTCTTACCATCGTGTATGTTCTGAGTGACGGTGAAAGTTTTCCCGGTGTCCAGTGGCACAGTCCAGTTTACCGGCTCAGGGGATCTCATGATGATCTGTTCCGGCGATTTGACTCGTGTTGGCTCAGGTGGTGACTTCACCACAATTGGTTCTTCTTTTTCATCCTCAGACCTGATCCCCGAGTCGTGTTCTTCCTTATCCGCAGCATCTTCAGCTGAAATAACACAGGTTCCGAAACAGTAAAAAAATTGTTATTTCTGGAAGTATTGTAAATTCCTACGGAAAGAACATTATTAAGACCGATCACGGTAAAGTAAACTGACACTTTACACTTTCAAAGTTTCCGTTTAAGTTGTGAAAAACACAACGTATGTGTATACACGAAAAATCACACGTCTCAGGCAGAAAGATCCCTTCAAAAATAACAGCTACAACGTTTAGGGAAATTATATCTGTTCCCATCTTCAGGCACACGAACAATCTGAGGAATTCCAGCAGACTGACTGTGACTTGTGCAAGATGGAGGATCTTATAGGAATGGTGCCTACTTCTAGCTCAGCCAATGACATTGCAGCTGTGAGTTTTTTCCGACTCAGCTACGATTACTAGCATTGGCGTTGCATAAAAAGAACACTTCAGTTTGTTATACATCCCCATTGCAAAAATTATTCAAAGTTCATATTAGTGGCTAATACATTTAACATAAACAGCTTACAAATTACGTTTGTGGATATTCGTTTCCGTATCTGACATATAATTATATATATATCCTCAAACGCAAGCCGCAAGTGCGATATGCATTGCGCAATACTGTCAACTGTCAATATTTTTGCAATTGGGATAAATGCCTATACCTAGGAATAGCCTGACAAAAATATCGATAGAGAAAATCATGGCAACACCATTGTTTTCTTATTAAGACAGTTTAATTACAGCTATAGTAAGCAAACACTCAAATGTACTACTTATATAGTGATGGTTAAAGTGTGCACTTCCTTAATTGCAAGTCCTTTTATAACATCTGTATTTGTGCGTCACGGAGATAAAATCTATCTTTAAGTGGCTTCATGACATCAATCCGTATTGTATATACATAGCAGAATTCAACATCTAGTAGAGGCTAATTTGTGAGATGCATCTTTATTGTTTTGTGTTCGTATGCAATTGACCATAATGTTACATAAGTTGTTTGTAAAATTGTATCATTTTTTTAAACAAAATAGGCGGACTAACTACAGATAATTCAGTAGTAATATTGTAGCAAAACGATCAACAATCATAAAATTTAGGAGACAGAAACTTTTGAAATAAATTTTAAATATCGAAATAAGGAAACATTGAAATCTATGCGCGACCATGTAAATATCATTCAAAATTCACAGTAATCACTATAATCTTGCAAATTCTAGCAAGACGTACTTGGATGGAATCTTGAACATCTGGAATATACAATTTTAACCGAAATGTGAATGTCGCGTTTGGTTATTGTCCCAAATACGCAGTGGAAGAAATTGTTGAGTTAAACATTATTGGCGAAATAATTGAGATACATAAACAGGAATTGACATGTGTAAAAAACCTGTGGAATAAGAGAATAAGTTACGTCTCGGAACAGCTAAGATATTTTCCTTTACGAAAACAGCCGCAAAGAAAGGCAACTAAAAGACAGACATCTTAAATAGAAAATAATTTTACTATCCGAAATTTCTTGTGCACAGGGTTACTGGCGTTAAAATAATTTTCAAATCGATACGCGAATATTTTTGAATTTTGGTTACAATAGAGCTCTGGATATGATTATACTCATAACAATAAAAATAAATATTTTCAGATTTTGTAGTTTCAAGGCCTTATTTTTTATATAAGAATTTTTAATTTTTACTTGAAAACAAAGCATACTACTAATTAGAGCTGTATAAATATACATTCACCAATAAAACATCTACTCGGCATAAAAAGTCCAATCGAATTATGAAAAGTTTAGATGTTATCCTCGATTGATTATTCCAGTCATTCGCATATCTCACCTTTACATTCTCCTTATTTAAATTATAGGAGACCTAGATGGCAAAAACACTTGACTAGTTAACACAAACTTACTACCATAATTAATTATGAAACTATAATCTACTTTCATCATTTTCATTCTTTAATCACGTCCCTAAAATTAACACTGCATGATACTATGGATTCAATGGAATACAGCCGTAACAAAAATTTTCAAACCGTTTTCGTACATTTTAAATGACATACAGTTTTTCTGTCGGTAAGCTTGCTAAAGGCTCATTTACCTGCATTTTATGTAACTGTGATATTGCTGAAAAATATTACAGTTATTCACACCTATAGAAAATTTCCTTCAACTTTAGTCTGCTAAGCACATTTGAAATATGAAGAGGACTACGCAAAAAATATACCAGTCTCGCATGAATAGCTTTGCTTACAGTTTTGTGGTAAATGATTTCATTATAAAACGGTGTAGACAAATCGTCAGAGAATTTTTGCCGAATAGCTATTAGCGTTATATAATGTGTGCTTTATTTAGTTAGTACATTGGTGTGTCTACTCTGAGCATCATATTTATTCAGGTTCATGATTGAAATGTCTGAAACATTGTAACATTATTTAGGATATAAAAATCAGGTAGTATATTAATAATACAACACTTAAACATGGCGTTCTTTCCTATTTTTCTTAGTTTTGAGTTTAAGTTGGATTTATATCTCAATGACTGCGAGGTTATTAAAGACGGTTACACAAATTTACACGAGTACAGAGCTGGGAGAGAAATACATCATGATCTATGTTCAGGACCTATCCCAGAATTTGCCTGGAACAATTTTGGAAAATCATGGAAAACCGAGATCAGGATAGCTGCAGGTAACATTAAACCGAGGCCCTCTTAACAGCAAGTCCAGCGTGAACCATTGCATTCTTTTTAAGAGGGTCACTTGGTTGGAGTTACAGAGTGTACCATAGTTTTAATTTCATGAGGAAATTAATAAAGGTCGAAATCTAAAGTGGTAGCCACATTCGGCTAAGAAAAAATACATACAATAAACACACAACTGAATCGGTACTGAAATATATCGTGTCTTACACTTTAATGTAAATGTGATTTGTAAACTTAAAATATTAAGCATAGAAAATACAGTTTTCTCTAAATCAATATATGACCCACACAGGCGACTCTCTTAACATCGCCAGATAAGTATTAGTAAATAGTGTAAATAGGCAAAAAACAGTGACTACCACAGAGACTAAACTTTTTGTCTTACTGGATTTTTTGTTTTGAATTAGATTATAGGCGAAAAACACTGTCTAACGCGCAATATATTTTAAGCATTCTGAACACGTGCAGAAGGATTTTGTTAAAAAATGGCAAAATTCAAATGTGACAAACGTTATTACATTCCGTAAGAGGAGTTGCTAGCAAGTCTTTGTATGCAAGATCAGAGTTTGAGCATATAACCATGTATCTCCGTAAATAAATTTTCTAGGAATACGGTTTTTCTCCAGGAAAGTTAAAAAATTATTACATATAAAAGTCATGTTTTACTTTATGGCAATAAAACTTCTTTAAAGAGGAGAAAACAGTGAAAGTGGCTTAAAAATTGAAGTTTAGTGCCTCCGTGCTTAGTATCTCTAAGGCAAAGAATAAAGGTGAATCCTAGCGTCTGCAGTTCAGTTCTTTGACTTTCCAGCTGTGCAATAATATCATATTGTTGCAGATCTAATTGACGTGCTATTGATTACAACGAGCACGATTGGGACCTGAAAGAGCGCTGGCTCTAAGGATCGACTCTTTCTAGCTGACTTCTTACATCATCGTCGCTATAGACACATTCAGCTGGCATTTGTCTTCCCCTCGAAGACTTTTCTTAAATAATGTATTGCTAAATTTTAACAATTCAGTTCATGTACTCTCAAAGTAAACATTCTTCAATATCATACAGAAACAAAATCTATTTAAATTTAGCAACACATTTGGTTTATCTCTTTTATGGTTTGGCCTTTTTTTATCTTGGACTCGAGTCAGCTGTAAACTTTAAACTCTTACCCAACCCTTCCCTTTCCTGGGGCTACAAAACAGAACTCTGAACAAAAAACGTACACACTATATGATGACAAAAACAATGGGATCACAATGTTCCCATTATTTGAGAGATGTCAGTAAATTTAAACCTTTTATAACGTTTAAAACACAATGCACCATGGTATTAAAGGAATAATTTCTATGAGAAGATATTAAACTATTCGAGTTAAGTACTATGAAATGTGTAACAGCGTAGTAACATTGAGGGTGTAGGGTGCAGTGAGCTGTGAATATTACACAAACTGTTTTTTCCTGGTATTACATTCAGTAGGATAACTAAACCTTTTTAATGTTAAATTCGTTTATTTTCATTTTCTGAGTAATTTGCGACATTAGGGTGCATTTAAAGTGAATATGATATTAGTAACAAAGGTTAATTAAATAATAGGACCTGAAAGTTTTAGCGATTATATATTAATATTTCTGATATATATTCAAACGATGACTTACTTCACAACTTCTCTGTTACCACATCGGATGCGTCCGTTCATAATAACACCCAACATCTTAAAAGTTCAGTTAATGGAGAAACTAAGCCTAGCATCACCAAGAAATATATCTGGCATCAGATTAGATTTTCGGTTGTTACTAGGGCAGGAGAGCTAGTAAGTGCGTTGACTCCTTGATGGACTTTCAACAACAGTCCATTTTGTTTAGCCCGATAAATATAGGCATTGTTTAGTCATACTAACATTATTGGCAGCAAAGATCTGAACGTCATCAACATAATTTACAATGTGCTATTAACTTCAGGGAAGTTCGTTTACGAATACTGAGAAAAGAAGTGGCTCTAGGACCGATCCCTGAGGAATGCCTAACTTTACTGGTAGCAGTATCGATAGCGATTCTTAGATGTCGACACTTCAAAAGAATTTTGTTAGATTCAACCTGAACCACAAATATCATCAAAGAAATTAATACTCAGGATGGCTGTTGATTTTGTGACATTGAAACTGACGTTAAAAAGTGCGAATTGTACGATCATTTCTTAATAGCACAATTGTGATTGCAACATTATACTCCTGCGTAAGCGTGGTTTACAGTTCGTAGTGCCAGAATAATTAATGTTTATTTGGAAAGATTGAAGTTTTATTGTTTGCCATGCATTCATAGAGTTAAAATGATAGATTGTTGCTTATTTCACAAGAAAGAATAAAAAACAACGGCTGTTCATTAATATACATTAGTAGCGATAAGCCTGCTTCATCATGTCTGTCTTCTTGCAAACGTAATGATTGATGTTATGCCTTATGACAGTGATATGCACTAAAATCTTTATTCACAATATTTTTTTCAGAATCCTGACAGAACCACAAGTTGTACTAAAATTAGCAAAATAAAAGTGCTATTCAAACTGCCATGAAAACACAAAATTGTTTCTTAATTTTTGTAATAAATGGGTGTGTTTTCGTGGCTGCTTTTGTTCACAAAAATTTTAAGATGGCTTTTGGTGCGTATGATACTTATTACTGCGAGCATCAAATGCTTTGAAATAAATTTTATTGACGTTTTTGTAGTAAAAGTATTAGATGAAGTTGAACATTAAAACGACTTAACGTGTTTATGTAAAGTCATTGTAACATGAAACTACGTGACACACAAAACTGACATAATGTGGTAAGCACTTAGTTGAATTCTCATATTGCCGGTACCTGATTTTTATTTCTCCTAAATATTTCTGCTATAAGTGCAACTCGTAATAACAATGTTTTGTTATCTATTCAGCTTCGAAGACGACAAAATTCAAACTAAGAAATATAACGCACACCAAGTGAAAATGGTTAGGTTCACTTGCCGTGTCGTAAACTAAGGCCATGCTGCAGTTTAGCAGCAATAAACCATTAAAACACACGTCATGTGCCTGCAGTAGCGTATGCGGAATTGTGTTAATGAATACAGTCAGTAATGATAAGTATATTTTGTGATCACCGGTACTGACAACTAATTTTTATTGCTCAGAGCAAATGTACCTGCTCGCTAGATAATTAGACGCAGCCATTAAAAAAATTTGCTTGTACAGTACCCATTTATATTTAATATTATGTCATAAACTTTTAGGATCTCCACTAAGGGTCTCTTAGAGGTGATCTGTCTGTCAGTTCAGTGACTTGTGCCTATAGGCAAACATGAAACGTGATAGGCGTGCTTGATAAATCTCAGTGCTCTGCAAATTCTATAGGTTTTGAACAAAATCAGCATCTTCACCCAGGCTTCCAAATCATGGACAATCTGCATTCATTACGATATAGTAAATAACATAAAACTTTTTAACCCTTTTACAGTTTGCAAAGAAATGTTGATGATATAAAAGAAACGGTTCTAAACCATCTATACAGGAGGTTCATGTTATATACGCTTGGTGAAAGTTTTCAAGGAGGGTTCAGTTAATGTTGTGTTAGTTGAAGTCATATAAGGTTAAGCAATGAACGAATAGGAATCTTTCTTATATTTATTAAAGGATGAAACCCACTAGAATAATTTGTGATACGCTAAGTGAAAAAAAATTACATCAAGCTGCAATTGCTTACAGAACTGAAAGCTGATGAAGTTACGACGAAAAGAGAACGATCTGTCATGTATCGCACCAGCAGATTTTATCAACTCACGTTGCTATAAATGTTGAAAAGTGACGTCGTCAACAACCATCACGAGTAAACGTTGAGGCCTCACATTTAAAATGTTTTGATATAATACTATGTTTAGGGTAAAACTTTAATCCAGATTGAACTGGAGTGGAGTCAATTCGGAGTGAGTGCACAGTGAACATTGATTGAAGAAATGTGTTTATAGTAAATATTACATTCCAGATTGATCTGTGAACAAGAGCGAAGTTGGACTCGTCAACCAAAACAGAAAACGTTATAATGCGCTCGATCGACGACAATACGAAGCAGAGAACAGATAACAAATGAAAAGCAAATTGATCCAAATAAGGAACAACTGCTCGATACGTTTCACTTATCTTGTTTCTTTTAAAAAGGCATTTCGCTTTATAAACATTTGCTTTTAGCCATTTACATTTAATTATTTTAAACTCTGCTGTTGTCTTTTTAAAACCTAACCATAACACATGACAACGTAACACGAAAACATCTTGGTCCTACGCGTTTTATTTTCACTTCAGTCCGTGTTTACAGTAATATCTCAATCTGGATTTTTCACTTCAGACCACCTCAACAAATTGAGTGGATTATCTGCTTCACTCCTACTATAGTTCTTAACAATGTGTTTATAGTAAAATCTCAATCTGGATTCGTCAGTCCACTCTAGGTTCAATCCGGATTGAAATTTCTCCCTAAACGGCCTTCATGTAAATTATGTCACTACAATAGACTTGCAAAGAGTATAACCTAAAATAGCATAACTCAAGGTCAAGGTCAACATATTACAAGATACTCGAAAAGATTATCATCTAAAATAATATACCTCACGGTTTAGGTCAATAGATTAGTAGACAATCATCAAGGGTGTGTTGGGAATAGATGGAGGAAGTGTGATATTATACAACACTGGTTTCGCTCGTAAATACTGTTCTCCATGCAACACCAGACTAACAGATGCGTTAGTAAAATATTCAAAATACAAAGCTAGTTGTAGGTATATGACCTTGAGGAGGTAAATGCAAGCTTCAGTACACGTTGCACATGACGGTAATAAAGACAGTTGTGAGTTATGGGGTTAGCAATTCAAATACCTACCCGTTATTTTGAAGCACTTTAGTGTAATTGATGAATGAATTTTATACTCTGTGTGCTTATACAAAACCGGGTAGGCCTACCAGAGTTTGGAACAAGGACAAATATAGCAACATATTGGCAGCGACTTAGGAAACCTTAGTTTGATACCGGTACTCATAATGTGTAAAATAATATAAATTCGTAGAACTTTCAAGAAATAAATTTAAAAAAAACTTTCTGAGCCGTTTGAATGTGTACAAGGAAAATAATGCAGATTTATAAACTACAACTATGCCAGAGAGAGGAAATGGGTAAATTGTTAAAAAAAAATTATTTCAGTTGCGCTTCCAGCATCTTATTTTCGCAGTCAGGGTGTGTTTACAAGTGTAGGTACTCCTGGAAAGCACCTGAATAAGTGAATAAATGTTCTAGACACAGGAACACTGCACAATGGAGTTAAAAACAAAAAAATTATAAGCAAAACACACGTAGGTGTCAATTTTCGGATGTACAATCGTATGTTATTTGATGCATGCAACGTCTGTAATACTCTAATGTTAGAATTTTTCTGAAACTACACGTGAGTGTATCTGCTTTGATTGTAATATTTAATTCAAAACACTAAATACAGTTTGTATTATAATCTTAGTAAAAATATACAAATAAAATTATTGCTACCTGCAAAACCATGCACTACTCATATATGAGCTCTACTGTACTGTCTAAAAATAGTACGTAATATAAGTGTTTTGCAGTAACACAGATACCACATTAAAATTAATTATATTTTAGGTAAAATGAAACTGTACGGTTTAAAAAAATTCATAAATGTATTATTTTTTCGTCAAGATGCTGTATTCCATCTCCAGTTACAAATTTCGTACGGAACTTTTGTGGGTTTAAAGCATCACTTTGAGCATAAGGCTAAGCATCAGTCGCCACATTGGACTATTTTATTTTTCGCTTTCATGATATAGACGACTTGAAAAGAGGCGAATCTTCAGTCAGGTGTGGGATACAATTCCTATCTCCATGGATACCGCAGCCGAACATAACCTTAATTTATCTGTTTGGCTTCACGTGTCCCGGATGAGATGTATGTCAAGAAAATGGATTATTTGTTTGGAGTTTGCCGTTTTTTTCAGGTAAACACTAATCTTATGTATTTGCGTATCTAACCATGAAATTGAAACTAATATTTTTTACCCTTGCGTGCAAATCTATGAATGCGCAACATATTTGCTTTCTGCAATTACCAACTAACAAATAAGCATGTTTGTAAAAAAACTTTGTTTCCCACAGTACTTTTCCCCTGAGGTGACGTAAGAGGGCGTGTACTTCAAGTCGTCCATTCTGAGACAAAAATGTGAAGTTTGCAATTATAATGCAAATTCTGTTTACATTGAGCTACAGTGTAAGCATCGCAGTTGAACATTTAACGTATATTTAGGCCGCAATCAAGACTGCAAATTGAGACTATAAAAATAAAAAACTGCAGCACTGATTGTGGCCTAAATAAACTGCGATGCTTGTTGCTTGTATTGTAGCGCAAGGTAAACAGAATTCACGATATAATAGAACATTTAACATTTTTCTTCTAAGAATTTAAAAACAGCGAAAAATAAAATAACGTAGTAATGCGACTGATGCGGAGCCTTAAGAGGGCGTGGTACATAATTCAACGCTAAAAGCAGTAATCTATAACTGTAGGTTTCTTGAAGCCAATTTGCGAAAATCAAACAATAGCAGTCCTAGACAATATTTTTAGCCAAAGTTAAAACTAAATTGTTTCCAATGTTGCGAACTTCTGAGGCACAATATCTGACGCTGGAACCTCGTGCATTTAATTGCGGCGCAAGAGATCACGCGCAACGATTTAGTAGGCTAATTTTGGGTAAATAATTACTAATAAAGTTGGCAAATACAATTACCTAGAATTGTCATTGAGTATTTTATCCATATTGGCTTCGAAAATGCGTAGGAATCAATTGACCTTTTCAGCGTTTATTAATCTACCAAGAACTCTTAAGGTAGGCAAAAACTATAGGAGAATAGAACACCTCGCCTCCAGACCTAAAAAAATTAGCAGAGTTTAGCTATGTTTACTAAGTTTTAAATTGTTAATTATGATACCATGTTAGATGGCCGTGGCTAGCTTCACTTTACGTTCGTTCTTAGTTTTGTAGGCTGAAACATGATTCAGCTGCACCATGGGACTTCTTAATTCAAAGATAATGTGACACAAATGAAAGATAAATCATGTTTCACAACATCAGATTCCTCTGCATTTTTAAACTTTCCCCTCTAAATGGGTCATGATTCTGCTAGTTCACTAAATAACACCCGAATTACCTATATTAAAATCATAAGTAATATCAACAATGACAGTTGGGAGGTTTGACAAACAAATCGCTGAAATAAATATTCATTGTAAAATGGGAAACTTCGCTGTGAATTCAAATTATTATATTTTAGAATACATTTCTTTAGAAGAAGGAAATAATATTTTAAAAAGCAGATAAATAATTGTTTTGTGTTGTATTTATTTCATAGTCTTATCATGATTCATGAAATAAGTAACACTTCTACACGCTTTGCATTTTAAAGTAGCTGTTCATGAATTCATTGCTCAATTTAGTAGTATTCGAAGAAAATAAATTTTTCACAACATATACTTATTTACCAAACAAGCATGTGATTATGGATTTCAACGTTATCTAGGTAGACGTTAATTATTTGGCACATAATTTATAAATAATTAATATTATAACGACATTTTAGGCTAACACAACATGTAAAACTTAAGTTCAGGAACTGCACAACCAATTTCCATCAAATTTAGTTGGTATGCAATGCAATCCTGTGTGGTTTAAGCCGCAAAGGAAATTAATTGGTTAAAGTATTGAAATCATATAAAAGGTTAACAGCTAGACGTGCCATATGGTTAGATAAAAGTTCAAGCAAATGTAGTTTGAAATCTTTCTTGTAAGTTTGTTAAGGGTGAACAGCTCACATTTCTTCCTTGTATGGCATTATAGCCACATTATAATGAAATATAGACGGGTTTCCTCAAAATTTGACATAACATTATCAAAAAAATATATCACTCAGACTTATGTGATTAGGTAGGTTAAATAAAATTCAACTTGCCTGCTGGGTAAACATTTTAAATTTGTCTACAATGTCTACCAAATCATACAACATAAAAAACCTTCTCATGCTGACAGTTCCTATCGCAAGAAAAATTTAGGCCTACCTGTATATAGTTCCATATAACTGACATTATGTAAGGTAAAATGTAAAGGTGTTTTGTCATCTCGATTATAAATCAATTCGTTCATGCCCAATTCGGATTAAAGTCATGAGATATTTAAGAAACTCTACGAATGTAAATAAACTTGGGACTTATATATATTACGTAGCATAAGTAGACATTATTTTATGGATTTTGTTCATGTCGAGTTCATATTTTTAAACTGTCGGACATTTTATAATACTATTATTTCAGAATTTCACCAAACTTAGTACACTTATAGTACATAGTGAAGATTTGACATTTATGTATTCAGTTCATGTGGTGTTCATACCATCAAAATGGCTTACATTTGCACTTTTCGTATCACACAATATATCTGAATAACAATTTATTTTATAATTTCATAACTAGGTACCCATACAGTTCTTAGTAATTTGACATACTTGGCTTTTATATACTTTGTTGACACAATATTAAGACATTTTTTAAATAGAGGCCCTTTGAAATATTTTTGATGAGATGAAAATTCCATTTACATAAGGTTCTTCAGACTCTGTACATATTTACTTCTAAGTGAAGTAACGCGAATTTAATGTTGTTTGTTCATACTGTATTTACAATATCCGTCCCCCAATCTTAAAGATTTCAAGACATGAATACATAACTTTTAATACACGTATTTAGCCTTTAATGTTGTTGGTCCACCGTGTTAGAAGACAGCACGAGAATAAATTAAGGGCCTCTCCTACCACGCGCTTACAATGAGTTGTGGCGTGTTTGTAAATACTTTTTTACGGAACCATTCCACATATGCCCGTTGTGTCAATGTACGAAAAGAAAGTTAACTTCCAACGATAACGGAAGACAGCATCATGTATATTAGAAAAATCAATTATGAGCCCCTCAAAATGGCTAAAAACAGCTTTTTAAACCTGTTATTTCCACAGGGATTCATATCAGAATTTATTTCTAGACAAAAGATGATTCATCCGCATTAATTTCAGTATTCATATTATATTTCATACCACGATTCAAAAGCATTTATATCAGGACACATCTGGTTTCACATCAGAATTCATGTGGGATTAATTTGAATCCATATCATGATTAATTACTGGATTCACAGCTGGACATGTTTGTCCATATATATATAAAATATAGAGGTGAAGGACAAAATGTCCAATTTTTTGAAACTGTGTTGACACAATGTCCATGATGTATCTTTTCCGCTCGATATAGTTTGTCCAGAAACAAACGCATAAGTACACGACCAAAATGTTAGTGGCAAAGTGGTCTACGATGGCATTTTATGTGCACAATGTGGCAACATATCACTGTAGTTAGTCCCCTTTTGAGCTACAAAGATATCTTAATTATCGTACTACTACTATTATGACCTTCATATTGTGAGTGCAGGTTAAAATACCGAGCAGTACAAACACGGTGATACGTTTACTTGAAGTAATGTTGGAAAATAATATCTAGATGTGGAGCACAAGAGGGGACTTTTGCCGTGTAATGTTGCCACATTGTGCACGTAAAATGTCGTCGTGCAACATTTCTCCCCTCATATTTTCGTCCCTAATTTATCCCCGGACTCATGCGCTTACTATACTTTTGTTTCTGGACAGCCTGTATAGTGGCAGTAGTATAGAACACTGTGACCAATTACAATGAACATGGAGTGGGAAATAACCCCATGTCCAGTTGTGTTCAGAGGTAAGTTCACTATGTGGATATGATTTCCCATACTTCTGAAGTAAGTGGTATACAGGTGGTCCCATAAGTCCGGTCTCATAGAGCGAATAGAAATTAGCGAAATATGGAATTTATTTAATAGTGTTGTAGTGCAATTAAATGTTATTATAAATAACATCATTACTAACTACATGCCGCTCCATCCCAGCGACCATGTTACATCGTGTACAAAGCAATTTGAACCATCGCATACACATGTGCAAAGTACATTTTGACCATCAATTTGAGCATTTTCTGTTTTAATGACACATGTAAGTAAACACACTGATGTTGTCTTACGCCAATAAACTACAACACTATTAAATCATTTCATATTTCAGCAATTTCTATTTGTCCTATGATAATGGACTTATGGGACATCCTGTATAACACCAAGTGTTGTTTACCTCACACCAGTAATTCTTCAGTGAGGTATTATATACAGCTATCTTCAAAAATTTAATGACGTGTCAAATTTTTGTGTTCAGTGTTTTGTGTAGTCGCTGAAATTCATTAAATGTTAGTTGGTGTTTTTCTGATTTTTAAACCATCACTCCAATTATTAATTCTTTACAATGGATAAACGGGGAAACCTACGGCTACAATTAGGAAAAAAGCTAACATACGATGTTATGTCCTGCAGTCTATCTCTTGCATTGTCTAATGCATTAACTATCTGCTTCTCTGTTGTCTCGCGATGTTTATAAAGTGTCTGTCAAGGTGGTCCCAAAAAAATTTTCTCCTGAAGAAGAGTGGTTAGTTTGATTTTGTCGAAGGATGAATGTTCTTCAAGCAGCAAAGGTACGACACTTACAACTCGGTTATTAGGAAGATGACCTGTAAATTGTGAAATTTGGACTATTTTGATTACTGGAAAATAGTTTTGTTTTAAAATTAAAAATTCATGCAATACTAAATTTCACTTTCACAAAGAAAATATTGTCGAACTTAAAGGTAACGAAAGGCAAAATGAAGTTGAAATTGTTTCATATAGTTGTTGCATCACAGAGTATATTAAAACGATTTTCGTGATGAATTGGCAAGATAACTGTACCATAATATGCCTATCTCAAGATCTGTTAGTTAGGAAAACGTGATCTTTGCAGGTGATTTTGTGTAAAATAGGAATGCGCATGCTAAAATTTTTTTGTCACTGAATTAAATCGTTGCAATTTATATAAGTTATCTCGGTTTCGAAACCACACTAGTGAACTATTTCAAAATAATTTATTTCCTTTGCAATAACTAAAATGCACTGTGAAGTTAAGTAATTACTTGTCATGCAAATTTATTGTTTTCGAGAGTAAGGTATGCGAACTGTGAAATAAGAAGGGTAAACAAACAGTCTGAAGGTTGCATTTATGTCAGTTGGTTAAGTGATATTAAAGTTGATAACGTGGAAAAATATTACGTACCAGGCTGCGATACAAGTTCATCATATTCCGATTATGTCAAGGCATCTAAATACAAGCTAAGCAAAACATTGATTTCTAGAAGCCTAGTGGATATCAACATAAGTATATAGGTGATGGTTTGGGGAATGATTCATACCTTATTAGTGACAAACAATTCAGTAACTCAACTCCATTGAATAATACCACTCCCTGAAAAGTTTAAAACAATCTATTTGTGTTACAAAAGTGAAGGAAATGAGTATGCGAACCAAATGCCTGACTTTGTGATGTTCTAAATTGTAAGTTAAGTGCAGGCTAAGAGTAAATAAAAAACGTAGAACTATAGGTGGGAAGGATATGCAAACACAACTGTGTCGGATAAAATGTTATGAGAGTTTCTTTGAAGAAAATAAATTTAAAATGTTTAAAACATACTTAGAAGAAGAATAATGTTATAATGTTTTCTTATGTTGAAACGTTTGCTCTTTTGAGCAGTTAAAAAAAAATATTGCCAAAAACAAACAAAACACGTTATCCTATTAATTCACAACAGACTAAAATAAAGTTAATGTAATGTTATGAAGACGGTGCTCTCAGATACGACATATATGACTTAAAAGTTATACGCAGCAGATCCTGAGATAAGCACAGCTCGTGAGCTACATAAAAATGTCTGTATTATTAATCAACATCCATGCCATGGCACTGTGGACGAAGTAAATGTATATGAAACGACCACGAGTATTCCGCCATGTTCGCCACCACTTCAGCCATGTTCGCCGCCACTTTGGCTTTGTTCGCCACCACTTTGGCTTTGTTCGCTACCACTTCGGCCATGTATGCAACCATTTCGACCATATTTGCCACCACTTTGGCTACGTTCATTACCACTTCGGTCATGTTCGCCACCACTTCGGGAATGTTCGCCAACATTTCGATAATGTTCACTACAGCTTTGGCTATGTTCGCCGATTTCACGAGTTGGGTATAAACATCATGTGAAGAGCTGATTGCTGGTCTTGGTGAGAACTTCGGCAGAAAGAGACAACCGCATCTTCGCTAATGACTACGAGCACTTCGACCACTGTGATAAGCTTTATACCCACACATACGAATTCCAAGGCAGCGTTTAGGTCAACATAGAGAATGACTGTATCATCTGTAGCTGTGTCGTAGACGTCACTTCTGCTGCAAAGACTTTGTGTTTAAGATTCTAAAGCGATGACACGAAGCTTATGAGTGTACAAAGGGTTGGATTTTTATGTAAATAAACATTACTACTGATCGGAGTTTCAATGTTATTGTTAAAGCAATTTTTAAAATTGATTATCGATTGTATGTTTTTCAAGAGGAGTACACAAGTGTTTTTTATGAAGTATGTAGATAATATATTGTAAGTAGAGTTAAACTTTTTTGAAAATTTGTGTGATTTTTACCCTATGTGATTGATGAGTACAATAATAAGTTCTGCACAAGCATTTACATTAAATTTGTAGAATCGTACAAACAAGATAGAAATTAAATTTGTATGGAAGCTGTACTTGACAAATTATATTACATTGTAGTGTAGAGGGAAAAGTTGTATCTGAGTATGTGTACAAGGTTGGGTAGAAGAGTGTAATGTGCAGTTCGGGCAGGCTGTGACAGGAATGTTGGAGAGTGAAGGTTGAGTTGATGGGGCGGAGGAAGGGATGAGTGGTGGAGAGGGTTGGTGGTGTAGAGGGGGTGGGTGATGGAGTATGGAGATTGGGTAGAGTGGGTGGGGTGGT